>JARJEC010141508.1:0-20834 GCA_030264575.1 Tachinus sp. AB-2021 | reverse complement strand
TTGTCGCACAAACATATTACATCAATAATTTGATCAAAGTTTGCATCATATAACATATGCGAACATGATTGGTCCGAAAATATCGTTAATTTCCTGTCAAGTGTAAGGAATACTTTTCCATCTTCAACAAATGATTTGATATGAGGCAGCTTAACCAATTCCTAAAACAAAAAGCTTTTATTACACAAAGTTTATTCTAATGTTGTAAATTGTAAGTCCACAGCTTTTGTTAATACTGTGCATGTTGTTTCTATTTGCATTTTACAAACTGGTCCCAGATAAGTTATGAATAAGTTCTGAATTCAGGTACGCAAGAAATCAAACCAATACAAACAAGTTCCGATCACACGCACAATAAAAATATGAACTTTTGGTACACGCTCACAGGCAGGGACCAATTAGACTGGTCCCAAACAGTCAGCAGGTGTGTTAAAACAACTGACTTTTAGTTCGAAATTAGTCAGAGTTGTGTTGGAATAGAAAACAATCCATTTTCGAAACTGTTCTGGTGCTTGTAAAAACAAAGCTATAGAGTACTCATTATGAATCAAAGAATAAAATATAATAAAATCTGTTGCACAAGAGTACAAAGTACAATAAGAAATCAGAATTGTAAACTCACATTCACATCAGGTTGAAATATAACAACTAACGTAACCGCTTCATACAAATTGCCTGATATATCAATACTTCTTGTGCCAAAATTCATTGTTTCATCAGCGGCATTGTATATTTCAATCACAAAATCCCCCATTTTAATGATTATTACTGAAAAGTAAAAGAAAAATCATTTTAAAAAGCAACATGCAAACTTTTAACTGTAAAATAAAGTAATTAAAATACAATTACACACATAAATTACAGAATGAACATTACTTAACTTACCTTTTACCTTACTATGCGTTCTTTAATGTTTATTAGCAAATTAATGGTTGTAAATATAAAATATAGACTTTTCCCGGCAAATGCGTTTTATTAGGTTAATAACGGAAAACAACTGAAAAGGAATTCAAAAACAATTTCCGAAAATAACCGAAACTCATTCCGACATTTCCCGATTTTATTATTTTGCAGGTGTACCACAATTAAAAACAAAAATCATATACTGGGTGGTTCATAAATATAATACAGTGTCATATATTATAGAACAAAAAAAATGTATCCGATCAAAGTATCTAACACAACATTCATTGCACCAAGTTTTTTTTTACTGAACGCACTAATTATTTAACAATTTAAATATAGTGTCATTTTGACATTTATTTTACTCAAATTATTCATAATTTATAAAATCTAAAAATCAGATTTAGAGTAAAAATGTGTTGTCTCAATAATATATTAAACTTAGCTTTTATTGTGATTTGCATTATAATTGGAGTGATTATTCTTACCAGTTTAATCATTGCTCTAATTCTCTAGCTAATATTGTGCAAGAATATAAGTACACTAGACAATGTAAACTGATGCATGCTTATAGTAGTTTATTATTGATAAAGTATCCAAAACAGCTAAGTCTTTAATTTTTAAATACCTGCTATAATGATATCTATTCAAATAAAATCTATTATAAAATTCATATTAAACCAAAAGTGTAACGAGTTTTATGTCGTTCTTTCAAACCTATTGCATTAAGATGGGAGTGAAGTCAATTCAGGCAATTTCTTCCAGACAAAATAAAAATTGTACAAATATGATAAATAGTATTGAAATTTTCTATATTTGTATAAATAAGTTTTCTTTGTAAAAACGAATACACTTTAATCATAGAGTACATCTGTGGATTAATGGGTTCAAATTCTTTCAGATAATTTGTTTCGTGGCATTTGAGTTTATTTATTAACGAGAAAGGGGTGTGTCGTTAATATTAAAGTTAAACTGGCACGAAAACCTGCTTAATAATTTTAATTGAAGTAGATCCACTGCGTGACTCAAGAGCAGCCGTGAGTCTGCAATAAATTATACTGACATAACTGGAAACCTTGTCTATGCACTTGCCGCTTCCAAGAAAATTAAGTAGTTTTTTTATATACAGTAATACGTAGCTTACATTTATTTTGGTTTTTATCTGATTTTAAAGCTATGTTAAAATATAAGGAATTAACCAAATTGATAATGTAGAATTTGCATATTTTGTTGTGTGCAGCTTATATTCTTTTAATTTAATTTTTTTAGATAAATTTAAATTAATTTATTAATCTATATATACAAATAACGTAAACCTATTGTAGTATTAAATGGCTACTAAATATTATGAACTTCTCTGAAATCAATTAATCATCTTTATTCACAGTATTTTATAGAAAACATTTCATTATTCATTTGATCTCGTTAAACATTAACGATAAAAAATTTCTTAAACTGTCAAGAATCGGTGCGATCTAAAGTACGGACCTAACTTTATTTTCAATAATCTTTTTATAAATACAAAAATTAAATACAGTCTTAATTGGATTTGACAAGCAACAATCTCGCACACACACTCACACAAGAAAGTTTCTTTGCATATAAACTTAATAAATCTTATTATAATTCGTCATGGTCGGCATCAGCATCGACCTCTTGGGCTTCCTCTTCAGGAATTCCATCCTCAGGTACATCTTCTTCTTCTTCGACAGTTTCATCTAGAGGCACACCTAGTGTTTTACGCATCATTACTTCTATACTACCGGCAAATTCAGCTGTTTCTCGTAACATGAAACCGGATCGTAGCGTTGCCGTTCTAAATAACATTATTGCCATATCTTTGGCAGTTGGATCAGCTGGGTCGTCGTTGACACGTTTCAGTAATTCGCGCATTAGCGGATGCCTAGGATTGATTTCTAAAGTTTTCTTTTGGTTTAAGTAATAAGCACGTTGCGGATCATCGGATTTTTGATGAGCATTTGAAACGGCTAATCTTTCCATGTTACCAGTCCATCCAAACATGCTAGCTACTAAAGCGCATGGGGAATCACTCAAACGTTCAGATACCATTGCTTTAGCAACTTGATCTTTAAGCACATCTTCTCCAAGCCATTTAGTTAATGGTTCAAATTGATTTTTCAATTGTTCCAATTGTAGAACTCCACCTTCAGTCTCGGTTAGGGTTAAGCCTTCTTTGGCAACATTTTGGAATTTCTTTCCATCAAATTCGGGAATGGCAGAAATTGCATATTCATCAACAGCTTCAACAAGGTATAAAACTTCATAACCTTTTTTCAATAATCGTTCAACAAAAGGTGATTTTGATACTTCCTCTTTGTTGGAACCAGCAATGTAGTAAACGTAATCTTGCTTGGGTTTCATGCGTTTTACATAATCGGCCAGATTAGTTAAATCTTCACCATTTGATGAGTGGAACATCAACAATTTAGCTAACCTGGTTCTATTGCTTGGATCTTCAATTACTCCGAGCTTAACGTTGGTTGAATATTCCTTCCAGAATTTGGCAAATTCTTCATCAGATAATTTCTTTAACATATCGAGCACTTTACGGACTAACTTCTTCTTGATAACCTTAATCAATTTATGTTGTTGAAGGGTTTCACGCGATACATTCAAAGGTAGATCATCAGAATCAACAACTCCTTGTATGAAGCTGAGATAAGAAGGCATCATATCGTTGAATTCGTCTGTGATGAATACTCGTCGTACGAACAATTTAATGTTATCTGTTTTGGTGCCATATTTATTAAAAGTTTCTGTGGGTTGATTCGGAGGTACGTAGAGAAGAGCTTTGAATGTTACTTCACCTTCAGCAACAAAATGAACCTTAGTTAAAGGTTCTTTGACATCTTTTGTGCATGCTTTATAGAAATCGTCATATTCTTTATCTTCAACTTCGCTTGGTTTACGTGTCCAGATGGGTTTGCTATCGTTTAGTAATTCCCAATCCCAAACTGTCTTGTCAATCTTTAATAAAAATAATAATTAGTAACTTATTTATAAATTAATTAATAACATAACTGTTCAAATACTTAACGTTTCATTTATTTTGCAAAAATCGGTTATAAAAATAAGTTATTTATGTTGGACGAGTTGTTATGAGTAAGCAGAAATAAAAATACAGCACAAACCCAAGACAACCGGGATTGACACGTTAAACGATAAAGTCAGAATAAAATCATACCTTCTTTGTCTTTGGTTTATCTGCTTCTTTTTCCTCTTCAACAGCAACTTCTTCATCAGCACTTTCAGGTTTCTCTTCGGGAGTAACATCCTCAACGGGTTCCTCAATTTGTTCAGTATGACTGGCCCATAAATAAATAGGGAAATTAATAAACTGTGAGTATTTCTTAACTAAATTACGAATAGTGTCTTGTTCCAAAAAGTCCTTGGCTTCTGGTTTAAGTTGCAAGCTAACAGTTGTCCCACGTTTTAGTGAATCTCCACGAGGATCTTCGACAATGCTGAAACTGGCAGCATCGGATTCCCAAATATATTGTTTATCGTCATTATGTTTAGTGGTGACTATGACTTTATCGGCAACCAAAAATGCTGAATAGAATCCAACACCAAATTGTCCAATCATGTCATTCATAGCTTGTGAACTATCTGCGTCTTGCATTTTGCTTAAAAATTCCGCCGTGCCTGATTTTGCTATCGTTCCTAGATTGTTGATGAGATCTTGTTTCGACATACCGACACCCGTATCAGTAATATGGAGCATGTTGTTTTCTTTATCCGCTTTTATTCGTATCAACATTTCTGGTGTCGTGTCCAAAACGCCTTTATCGGTGAGCGAGAGTAATCGGATTTTGTCTAAAGCATCAGATGCATTGGAAATCAATTCTCTAAGGTAAATCTGAAAGAAAAAAAAAATTTAATTATAACATTATAATATATAATCGTAGGAAAAAGCTTTACTTAACCCTTTCGCTGAGTTAATAAAAAATAAAATATGTTATTTACAATCCAACTGGGTATTTTAAAAGGTTTTCATCAAAATTACAAATATCAATATAATAAATTTTTTTGTAAAAATACACCTCGGTTTACAACCAAGATTCATTCAAAAAAAGTTGAACGTAAAGAAATAAGCAATATAACAAATCAATTATTTGATAAAACGTAACAGTTTCATATAAAGAAACATGTGGGCTGTAAAGCGTCAAAATTTAAGTGGTGAATTTAAAGCAAAGTGTAGGTGTATTATCCAACATGTGGACGATGCTGTATTGAATATGAACATACACCTAAAAAACTAATTTAAAAGATCATAAACATATATACACGTTAAGATGCACCGCAAAAACGCAAAACAAAAAAATCTTCAGCAACAGCAAAAGGTTAAACCTCCAAGAAAAAAAGATTTAATTCAAAGCCAGATATAAATATAATTTAACATAACATATATTTACCTCTTTGTTTCTGTATAAAGAATTAATAATAAGCTTCATCATTCGGTTGACTTCGGCTTGGAATGCAAATTTCTCAGACTTATCCCTTAGTTCCTTCATTTGAGCTACATTGAGGCCATCCAGTTTGATAGCCTCTTCTTCTCGTTTAACAAGTTCATCGTCTGCAAAGAAATGAAAAATCAATTTATGTAACTTAGGTGATATTATTGATTAAACAAAATGGCGGAATCACCAGATGTAAAACAGGAGAAATTAAATAAAAAAGCTTCAAAACAGAAGAAACAGTTCAAGCTATGTTTTGTTAATAAAAGGGAGGTTGGAAGATCGTACGTTCAAACAAATGTACCATTGAAAACAGGTAAGAAATTTTTAATTAAAAGAAAAAACATTCATTTACAATTTTATAAGAAATGAAATTTGATTTCAGAAATTTGCTAGATTATAATCATTGAATTATTTCAGTTTTGCCATTGACCTCAAAATTTTATAAATGTACGGAAAATGAAATGGAATATTCTAATTTAGGAGATAAAATCGAAATGTTAAAAGTATATGGGCCGCATGAAAAATATACAAAACCCAAAACAGAAAATCAAAGGTATAACAATTTATCCTCTCAGCTATTTGAAATATTTTATATTTGAATTATGATTTTTGTGAATGTCTCATTGGTAATGTAGGCAAGAATCAATAATTGGCTCCATAACGCATGAATCAAGTTTGTTATAAATATATGTCCATAAAATAAGGCCAGAACAAGTCAAAGCAAAATGTTTTAAAACTGGAATGCATTATTTATTATTTTTCCAAGAAATTTTGTCAATGTATAAATCAGTGATCTGTTCATTTATTTTAGTATTTATCAAAATAATTAATTGTTAATGTAGACCAGCTGAACGCAAAACATTAAAATGAATTTAACAAATTATTATTCTGACAGAACGTCAACAGGTGTTGCTTGCTTTTAAGGTTATAGAAAGTACAACATACGTTGCTCGTTGCTTATTTATAATTTAATAATAACATCTTTTTTCACTTGTTTCTATTGCATTCACCTAAAGCATGCAAACATACATAGTCATTTTCAACTTTCACCGTTTTCTTTAGTTTGATAATTTTATCGATTTTAAAAGTACCTTGTACATCACACTATGAGATGAAAAGTGTCGTAACTTCCAAAATTGATATTTTCAGTTTTAATTGACTATTAAGATAAATATGTATTTTTAACGCATTATAAAAATGTCTTTTTTGCATTTACAACAAACCAAATTATTATTTAAAATAAGGTATTAATTACAATGACAAAATTAATAGGGCAATTGAAATTTTTTAAATACAATCTCTGTTTTTGAAAGTTAAGACAGGATTTGTCGGAGATGGAATCCTCCCAGGAATCCTGAAGCTTATTGTTTATACAAATCAGTATATTCAATTTTAAAACTATTTTAAGGCAGAAAAAATTAGTGTTTGTTAATTTTATTTTATCAAAATCTTTTTTAAAACAAATAATTAACAATTGAAGAAGTCTGTTCACTTTTTTACTAAGCTTCACAATAACTAGGATATAATACTTATCATAATGCCAAAACTGAAATGAATTATTCGAGAAATATTCACATAATTTTAAAAATATTTCATTTAGTTTCAATGAAAATCAAATTTAAACTTAACATAAATTTTCAAAACATAACCAAAAAGTCATATTTATCAATCATTAATTTGAAGATAGAAATACTTATTTTGTTTCAGATATGGTTGGTATACATTAAAAGTTGATAATGAAGAACGAAAAAATTTCAAACATATGGATCAGATGGTCAAAGAGAATCTCATGAATTTTGAAAAAATTCGAGATTTCGATTAGTGTTAGTAGTAGTGTACTTTCAGAAATATATAGTTGTACAATTTGAAATCTGAAAACTTAGCAAAAGCTACGGTATATCTACTGCATTTACACACAACAATTAATCGCAATGGTTGTTCATATACATCATGCATGTACACGTTCTATCTACAGTGACAAGTCGCAATAAATCACAAGATTGGTTGTAACTTGTGTACGTTTAAACACAATAGATAGACCGTATGCCAGACTTAGATTAACCATAAATGTTTTTCAAGTATATTGATGAATAAAAATTAACAAGTTTTACCTGTTCTTGAACCTTCTCTGCTTGCTCCTAGGTCTAAATCAATTGTTTCTACAGTTCCGTCGCCTACGGAAATATCTGCAGTTACACATCCTGTAATTTAATAAAAAACATTTAAATCGTAACATTCCAAAATATTTAAACAGAAAATTATATTTTAAATAAATTATAATATTTTGAGCTGCACTTCATCTGAATTTTAACCCTTCAGTGAGCAACTATTAGCCGCACTTTTTACATTTTCTCTATCATTAGACGGATTGTAATTATGAACGCTCGAAGGCATTTAGTATTCCTTATTGGTGTTAGATAAAACCGTTATTTTATCAAACAACTTCATACCATTCAAAATGCTGCAGTGTGGGCCCATGTGTGCAAAATCTTAACTTGCCCACATTAAATTAAAGGGTTTGGCTAAAAAACGTAAAAAAGCAGAAGCTTATAAATATGAACCACGCAGTTAACTCTTTATACAAGACTATCACACATATTTTTCTAAGTATGAAGCGTAAAAAAGTAAAAAATATATAGTTTACACTCGGCACAAAAAATTTATGTTTTAACAGCCCATTCCAATTTTAATATCCCAAATATTGTTATTTTACAGGTAAAAGTCATTAAATAAGAAAATACTGTAAAAGTTACAACAATAAACAATAAAATTATATCACTTCAATCAATTTTATTAACAATTTTTTTGTAATAAATTTGTAGGCGCAAATTACAACATGTGCAGTGCCCATATTTTTACGTGATATTGGGTTAATTAAATTTTTGTGAAATTGTTGAAAGTGTGAATGAAAATTTTGTTTGTGATTTATTGAAATTGGCGGAGATTTTAGTAAAATTTGTTTTCAAAGTGTGTAGAAAAAAATTCACACAATTTCTAAGTAAAATTGTTTGATTTTTTTTTCGAATTCTGTAGCTATGTTGTATTGTGCAGAATTTTTGGAATTGATAATTTTAGTATATCGACGACAAAAACGTGACACCTCTTATCAGCAACAAGTCAACTTTCCTCTGTAAAGTTGACAAACAACTAATTTGAGCAAATAATTTTTACTATTTCGCAGTTTTCTTCTTATTATTCTCTTTATCATTCTCTTGATAAAGTATCGAGTTTAGGCAAAAATACATATTTAATGTAATGTAACGTTGAATGGAGCGTCGACATTAAGTTAGACTAAAAGTACCAAATAAAAATAAAATAAAAAAACTTGATAACTTGCAAATTTTGCTCATTCGAACAAGTTTAAGTATTACTCAATATGTCAAGTTAGCTACATTTGGAGGGCTAGTTTTGAAATATGTTATTTCAACGTAAATAGTAACCGTGGATACTACTTATCTAGGATAAACAATACAAGATAACCTATCACTACCAAGACATTTAAAGTGTGACGTCCAAACGTGTTAAAATGCGGTTCGTCTTAAAAGAACACTTTACAAAACTAGCTACCCTGGTTGTGTTAAAATGCCGTTTGTCTTAAACGAACACTTTACAAAACTAGCCGCCCTGGTTGTTTGCAACAAAAATGTTATATTTGAGTAAGCAATTCATAGGGAATACGGCAACCCGACAACTATCCTTTTGGACTGCCATTAAACCTAATTTTTATTTTATTCTGACCGATATGTTAATTTTAAGTGAATAATATTGAATGTAAACAAAGTTAAAGATGTAATGTATTTCGAAATTTTGGCAAAAAACTTAATTGAATATCTGACAAAATATTAAGGGCAAAAATACATTCTAAGTCACATTTAGACTAAAATTTATTTAATTTTTCTTCACAACAAGCAATTCAATAAAAATATCTTCAAATTTATTTAATTTAATGTTAAATATTGATTAAATATTGATATGAACAAATTCAATACAGAATCATTTACTCCAAGGCGAGATTTACAACTCCCAATATTAACATTAATGAAAACGTTTTATAGCCGGTTAATAAAAAATATTTTGTTAATTATCTTACCTAGAATAACAAATAATCCTAGCAGAAGCAAATGCTTTCTCTCCATCCTGGCTTCTTTTAAATCTCTACCCTATAAATACTAAAACCCTGCTGATAATTATTATTTTATAGCCGACCGGTTAAGCACGTTTGAAATACATTGACACGACTAGCAAAATGATGACAAGCTCCGTTGTCTTCTAGAATAAATTGTTGATAAATGCCACGCAAACCAATCAGAGCACACCACGAAATTTCTGTTTGTAATTTGGACGAATCGACACGTGCAATAGAAGCACAAATACAAATGGCTGCGTATGATTGGTCCGCATAACCGCGGGCTATTTGAATTCATTCAATTTGCTTGGAATGTGTTTTTTTATCATCTGCTTGCAAATTTGAAAATGCTTACAGAATGTTGATATAATTGGTTCATAATAACGCAATTATAAATAATAAATATTTGCAAAGGCAAAACAGTTTTTGTTTAAAGTTTACAAATTGTTATAAGAATATTTATTTATTGTTCTTATTTTTAAATGTGATTATTAGTATGAGTCTTAAAAAATGATTTTTAAATTGTTTATTGTATTTCAAACTTCCTAAAAAATATCCGATATAAAATAACTTTACAATAGTCCACATCCACATTTTTTTAAATTACTTTATTAAATTTTTCTAAATTGCAAATATATTATATGCGCTAGGTATCTATAGTTACCGATCTGTGTAGGTAGTGTATGGTAGGTTTACAGCACATAAACTAGAACGTGCAAATCACAGATAACTTACTAGTCTTGCTAATTTTCTCTCTAAAACAGTCTCCCGACTGGTACCACAAACCCAGCAAGCGGACGTCATATTCACGTAATTTTTTTTGTCATACTTTACGTCATTATGACCTAACCCTAAACATGACGTAAATATGACGACAAAAATATGCCAGGGACAAGATACTTAAAGTTTACGTAATTAATAACGTGAAATTGACGTCATTTAGTGACGTAAAATAGACGTTTTATTTTTTTAATATACTTTTATCAAAACTTCCAACCAATAAAGTGTTTATAGTTAAATCACCATCAATTATAAATACTTTATTCAACATAACGTTTAAATTTTGGAGTTTTGTAACTTATTTCGTTATTTAAATAACATACAAAATCCGCAATATATCTGAAAACTCACTTTTAATAATAATAATAATAAAGATTATTACAGTAAAATCTCCGTTAAGCGGACACTGATGGTGCAACTAATTTTGTCCGCTTAAAAAAAGACAGATAAATACACAAATGTATGCCGGTGCTTTCTAAACTATCCGGTTATAAGTATTGTCCACTTATTGGAGATGTCCGCAACAAGAGATTTCATTGTATTGCATTTATTCTTCCTGATTATATATATATATATATATATATATATATATATATATATATATAGAAATAATGCTAATGTAGCAATTAATGTAAACAATAAACGGTAATAATACCGATAATGTACAGTAATATCAGTAACGATAATATTACCGTTAATGTTATCCGTAACGGTAATATTATTGGAAATATACCGAAAAAGGTATCCCCGCTGGCAAAAATCCTTTATATGCAAGTCATTTTCTGTCATAGTTTACGTTATTTTTACCTAAAACATAACGTAAATATGACAGTCACCTAGATAAGTAAAAATGACGTCAGTTATTGACGCAAAATAGACGTGCTGGTATCGTTTAAATAACCTTATTAACTAATTGCATTTAAGTCTGGGAAAGAATATCCGAATCTTCCTAGCCAGCAGAGTCACGCCATACTCACGCAATTTTTTGTGATATTAATTAATTAATAGACGTAATTTTTAGTCAAACAAATAACGTCTCATTTTGGACGACATAATGACGTACTTATTGTGTCATTTTGTAGATGTCATATTGACGTACATTTCACGCCAAACTACGCCGTACAACGCTCCCTTTATCAGCTTCTACCGTTATTATATGGTGCACACGCCGTCACACAATCACAATTAAAACGTTTTCGCCAAAACTAACTTTACTCATTTTTGGTGGGCATGGCGTTGTATTTAATGGTGATAATAGCAATATTGCTTGTTAGCAGTAGTTAGCCAAAAAAATAAATTAAGATAAAACAACTTCGGATATTCAGTGCCAGTTTTAAATGGAATCAGATAAAAAGATACCAACACGCCTATTTTACGTGAATAACTGACGTAATTTTCACGTTTGTAAGTGACATCTTTAGCCACTGACGTGTTTTCGTCTTATTTACGTCATGTTTATGTTATGACGTAAACTATGACCAAAAATGACGTAATTTTGGCTTCTTGGTTAACTTAACTTTTTGTCTTACTAGCTGTTAACAATAGCAATATTACCACCATCCTCAACTCAACAGGGTTCCCACTTAAAATTAGAGAGCTAGTTTTGACAAATGGTTCTTGAAAACGTAATGATTATGATTGTGAAGTGTGTACAAGATGGTAACGGTGGAAGTTAATAGAGAGCGCATTGCACTGCGCAATTAGTTTAGTTTGACGTGAAAAGTACATCAATATGTCTCAAAATTGACAAAAATATGCCAATTTTACAACTAAAATGACGTCATATATTGGACATATGACGTTATAATCACAATTACAAAAAATATCTGTTCTACTATTACATTTGTAATAATAATAACTTTTTAAGTCGTCCAAGTGGCTGTTGCAGGGGTCCCGGGTTCGACGAGCACTCATTACTTAAAGGGTCGAGTTTTTCAGGTTAACGAAAAGTCCCATTAAGTCTAGATATGTGCATGTTAAAGAACCCAATAATTTAAGTTGGCATTCCTGAATAAGGAATTTTGACTCCCAAATGTGGTTAATATGGCATGGTGATTAGTCTCAAAAAGAAGACAATCAGACAGACGTTAAATAAAGAATTTAAAAAAAAAATTTTTAATTATAATTGTGTACACCAGTTGTAAATTTTATTAATGCTAATATTCGATACGTGTATTCAGGGCATAACAATTTGAGTCCGGTAGGTAACATCATTAGCCGGTAAGTGTTACTGGATCATTTAATTATTATAAATCACTTCCAACACATTTCAAGGTAAATAAACAGTAATGTCAGTTGACAAAATGCTGCAATTTTCACAATATGATGGATTTATTTAGTTTTGAAATAGAATTTAAGGAACATAAAAAATTTATAGTATGAAGTAAAATGCAGTACAATACACATACAGTAGTACCAGCTGCTTGTTTACACATTTTTTACTAGGCTCCTAACGTAACTTTCTGCATAATGTCCAAGTCGCTTAATGGACTTATAATGTAAAATACTATTAATATATTTGAACAACGTGCAAGGAGAGAAATCAATAAATACCGAAAAGTATCTAAATATATATTTTTGAATATAGTTCACACCCTACATGTTCTTATAAAATAGGCCATTCGCTAACATACACACAACTATATTCTCAGTTTGTAGAGCTTCGTTTATCAAATTACACTTTCTAATATCATAAAGTTCATTGTTGTCACAACACAGATTCATTTATTTAGCATAAAATTGTTGTTAGTTATGTAAAAAACTTAATCGTGTTTAGAAAAATCATAAATAAAAAAGATATATTGAAAACGGTCTGACTATATTTTGAAAAAAATTGTGAATCAAAACAAAAATCGTATATAATTTATAAGCATTAGGCACTGTATAAAATTCAAAATACAAAATTTGATAAACATCAGATCTGTCTCAAAACTTAAAATGATAAAACGGTGACAACCAACTCATAATTCTACATCATAAATTTATCCTTCTGTTGGGCAAGAATTTTAGCCGATGATTTAGCATCTAAAAATAACGAGCTGACTTCATCCACATCGGCTTTTGTAATATTACTCCTTCCATTTGTTTTTGCAGTTAAAGAGGCCGGCGTTAATAATTGTACGGCATATCTTAAAGTTGATCTGGCACCAACTTCACCTAAAGCGTTAAGTGCTTCAGGATCTATTTCGAGTCCTTCGGTGCTCGCTCGTAATTTTAATATTTGCTCTAGTTCCGGTCTGTCGTATGGAAGTGTGCGGATTATTACCAATCTATCAAGTAAATCTAGTGGTATTCCATGAGGCGAGATGATGTCATCAGTTCCACGGATTACACATCTACCTCGGTTTGTAGCAAAAATGACAATGGGTGCAATTGCGCTTTCTAATGCTCGATGAAGGTAAGTGAAGGTTTCAATGTCTAACATATGTACTTCGTCTATGAATAAAACTCCAGGTACTAATTCAGCAATGCCTTGATCGATGTATTTATCAACAATTTTATTGATTTCACGACGGAGTTTGTCGGTAATTTCAGTTTTCTTTGGCTTAAGAAGTTGGCTCATCATTGATAAAACATCTTGGCCACCTTGAGGTTTAGAGTTGGCTGCATCTAAATCGTGTAATGTTACATCCTAAAACACAGTAAAGAAAAGTTTAGACTGTAGTATTTTTTTTATTAATTAGCTTTGATAAGGCGTAAAAATATGAATTGAAAATTTTAAATAATTGATTTAAATTTCAAATAAATACAATCTAAGGTTGTGAAATTGATAAAAAACATCGTCAATTTAATTCACAAAAGTCGTAAGTCCAATATGGTTAAAAATAAGGTGGTGATGCTATCTGGTAAAAAATAAGAATAAAGCTGTCGTTTGCCGCTATTGTCGTAAGTCACAAAAAGTTGAAGGTGTACTAAAGTTGTAAAATGAAATATGTTTAATGCAGAATTATATTTAATAAAACTTTTTTATTTCCCATAAAAAAATTATGATTGTGACTTACAACATTTGCGAATTAAGCTGACAATATACCAAGTGTGAAACAAATAAACATTCGTTTAATAAACAATAAAGTTAGTTATTGCCAGCCTTCACCAGGATGAGCATATACAATTTAATTAACCCTCCAGCCTACGAGTGATTTTATAAATTTTCTGTATCAAATCCTAAAACTTATATGCAAGGCAATAATAGCGTAATTGTATAAAATAGTGAAATGCAATTTCTATGTTACCTGTGGCTATAGGGTTAACATGTAATAATAAAATACCTGAACAACTTCTTTTTTCTTATGCACATCGCCTTTAGGTATAGGGACATATTCCTCAGCTTCTAAATCAAATTCTGTAGCGTAAGTGTCACATCTACCTTGCCTTTTCACAGCACCACTATTGGCTTCAATGTAAATTACATCTCCCACCTCAACCTTTTCTTTTTGGAGAGCTTCGTATATGCTGGGATCCAATTTCAATTGTTTGCTGCCTTTTGCCGTTCGGAGACCAATAATAACGTGACTTACAGTCTTACCATAACCTACACATAAACAAAACTTGTTAAGTCTTTTAATAATCGCTAAATATATAGAAAATGTTTAACATGTATAATGCCCACAAAAACATTCACATCTCCGCAGCATTTTTTCCGCAATCAAAGTCATAACACGTGTGTTATGAGCCAGCACAAACCTTTCGAATTATAAGCCCTGTTCATATTAACAAAACACAAAATTTTCAATTAAGTGTTTATATTGATAATTTAATTAAAAAAACTCAATAATTAAATTTTAAAGTAAACTTATGCGTTTTCCTTCTTTTTATCAATGAGCTTATAGTACAAATATTAATCACATTATTACCTCCAGATGGATTTTCAGTTTCGACGGGTGTGAGTTCAATTACTTCTCCCTCATATACTTCCTTGGTTTCACGTATTCTTAAACCGATTGCTCTTCGGAAATTTTCCATAAGGACTTCAGTTTTCTTAATTTCAGTACTATATACTTCCGAGCCAACCATTGGACAAAACGGTACTTTGTTTCCCAATTCCTGAGCAATTGCAAGTGCAATAGCTGTTTTTCCGGTACCGGGGGGCCCGGCAAATAAAATGGCACGACCTGCCATCTTTTTACTTCGAATCATATCAACAACAATTCCGCCAGCCTAGAGAAAAATATATATCAAGTTTAAGAGCAAATATTAAATGTTTCTAGATAAAAGATGCACAAACAGTCATAAAAATGAATACGTTCATCAAAGCACACACAAGTGTTTTTGGGAAATCAGAAAATTGCCCGTAACACACATGATATACACATAATATTGATCGCAAGAAAATAAGAAGTTGGAAAAGCTGAGGAGTCATGAATGTGTAAAAATTTAGCTGCAGAACTGTGACAGACTCGTCAGTAAAAAGTGAACTGCGTTATAATAGCTAACAAGTATTGATATAGCTTTTACAGTTAATGAAATGGTTGCTCAGTTCATACAAATGGAACTATTATCTATAAAAATCTATCTACATCATAACATCATATTTGTTGCTGTATAAAATGTGCAAAATTCACTTCCTATATAATTATGAAGCTTTGAATAACTATAGTATTTTCATATCCATCGTGGAGTCGAAGTAAACAAACAAAACCGATTGATCGTTACGTGAACACAAGCATGCCTGCATGCGATTGGTCGTTATGAGGAGGCTCGGTTGGTTAATCCAGAACCCATTGAATTGAGATTTCATAGATAGTGCCGTGTATAAGCAATATGTCGAGCACGGAATCGAGAAATGAAAATGTAAATCAGATGAATCCACCACGTAAAAGACACACAATAACACAATACCCATTTAAGTGTATATGTTAAAGAAGTTATTTTAAATATTTATAAAGAAGAAATTGTAGATGATAATTTTTATTACACAATAAACATATCGTTATAATATTGTGCTTCTTTTATTTATTGATGGTGACCACGCTTGATCGGTGCTAAATGTGACCCTGTCCGTGTAGCAGCATTCGAGCTGTGCACGTGAACAATCCGTATATTTGTTTACTTCCACTCTTATGATGATTATGAATATACTATAAATAATAATCGTTAACAAAGGTGATAACGTACGGAATATAAAATATATTGCATCGGATTGTATAATAGCAATAATCATTCTGAACATTATTTAAAAATAAGGATGATGTAAATAAAGAAACTTCAAACAGAAACATGATATTCCTAACCTCTCTGGCCTGTTCCTGGCCCACCAGACCGGCTGCCATTTGAATAGCATATCCCTTCTCGTCAAGCCCTAATCCTTTAATATGACTATGTGTGCTGATTCTTTGGGTTTTCACCGTGCTTTTCACTTCTTCTACTTTCATTTTAAAGCTGATTTTCTTCCGCACGTCTCAAATTGTTTGGTCAATCAAATCGTGCGCTTGTTTTGTCCTCACGTTGGTATGGAAACGTGCTTGTTTTTGTATAATGGCCGACAATTTGCAAGTGTTGCCAAATTAATAAAGTTATATATTTTTAATGTATGTTTGGTTGCATAACACAATGGCACAATGTATAAAAAACATACCACCTGCCACAAATATAAAAACATACCAACCGTCGTAAAAATATTATGAAAAATATTTATATATTTTTATTAACATATAATTAATTTTTAATAACTTAATAAACTAAACAAAATGAGGTTCAGTAAATTATAATAATATTACAAAATTAAGAATTAACTTTAAAACTGTTTATTTTAATAGTATTTGTATTTGTTGTGTTTTACCCAACTGACCTCGAGGCCCTTTGACCGTGTTTATGTAGGTTGTGTGTGTTAAGGCTTGTTACTCTAGAAAATTGCCTTCAAAATTTAGAGTGCCATTAATTGTTTGCCAATGACATATGGTACCGGTAGACTGGGCTATACAGTCACACACCCAAGTGCTAAACGTGCCTAACATTGTCTAAGTTTTGCAAATATTTGACATCGACCGTACAGGATATGCGGCTTTTATTTTAATATTTTGTTACTGTTTTCAAATATTTTGAATACATTTTGTATGATAATTCACATTTTATAAAATTTCTCGACATTTTCCCAATGTGTAATTTACATTTTTTTACATTTTTCAACAATCCAAATTTAGTGGGCCACTATAGTAATAAGTTTTAGTTCAGATTTGTAACCCGCCCAACTAATTTAATAAACATGTCTCCATAGATTTACAAAAAAAAGGTTTAACATTCAATTTCTTAATAAATAAATAGCTGTACGGGTATGCAGGTGCCAAAAATACAGAATGTGGAGCGGTAATTAATACCCCACTGGTCCACTGATCCGCTCAGCTATTTATTAATCAAGAAATTAGACATTGAACCTTTCTTTTGTGATTCGAATTTATAGAGGGATGTATGATGGATTTTATGTCCAATTTTTTAATTATGCAATAGCTGTGTGGGTGGTTGGGCTACTGGAAAAGATTTTTTATTTTTGTGACTTGCCGTCCAATGTTTTAATTAGCACAATAGCTGGGTGGATGAGAGGGCTACTATAGTATTAACTACTACTAGAATTTTTATTTTTGTAAGTTGCTCACCCGTTCAGTTATTTATTAATTAAAAAGTAAACATTAAGTGTATACTTAAATAAACTAAACTAAACTAAATTTTCAACAAAAAACATGAGCACTGTTGAGGAAAATAATACAACAAACCGCGCTCTTCAATACTGGAGATATATGAGTCTGTGCTTTGACCACTCTAGAGCGTCGTTTTTCATCAATTTAACCAGATGGATAAATGTATTTTTGTTTGATCACCTCAACTAGTTAAGTTGCGCTTGATAGAGTAATCGATGCTTAATAATCTTTTTGCAGATTATTTAGATGGGTATAATTATAAAATAAATCTGTAGATTTTTGGGTAATATTTGCATTCATAAAATGTTTGCGTTATTCATTAAAATCACAAACAAAAATAGTTTTCAACAATAATTACTATACTTTTCCGGTTTCAAGTTGCATTGTTTAATCAAAACAACTCCATCTGTTTTTCACCGAAATTCTCAATGACTGACTAGTGGGACCATCAAAATGTCATCACAAACTTCAAACATCATTGTCAATGTCCCCCTAAATGAAAACAGTACAATTAATATTATATATTTTTATATTTTACATGGTAATTTTAAGAGGTAACTTAACACCAATTTTTTGAAATAAAGCTGTAATCTTAATTATTAAATGTTTAGCCAACGGAACTTTATTTGGTTACGTGAAAGATATGCTTCATCGGAAGGTGTTTGACTTGGCAAAGAATAATACTGATGGTTCAGTGAATATAATTATAGTTAAACGAGATGTTGCAAGTACCATCAAAAAACGATCGGAGATGGGCAAGAAAATATTAAGTGAAATTACTAAACCAAATGATTTGCCGGTTTGTTCGGACGACCAGTTGATGATCTATTTAGCTGAATTGCAGGCTATCAATCCGGAAAGTATCATCAATTTATCAACGACAAGCGAAATTTATTTAATATGCAAGTAAATAACATTTTTCAGGCATTATTAAGTGTAAATTGTTACGTATAGTATCCAACTGCAATTATTGAATGGTGGTGGTCTTTACTATGTGATGGTGCATTTGTATAAATAAAACATTTTTTTATATATACTAATTTTTGTGATGAAATATATAAAAAGTTGTTTTATTTACTAAACTGCAATTATGTTAATCCCCAAAGACACATAGTATGAAAATTTTAAACGTAACGTAATAGAAATATATATTATTATGTATACGTGGTTTGCAGTGCTGTGTTAAAAAACTTTCACATCTTGTTATTTACAATAACTTAAAGATTTTGTAGCAAAATTTGGCAAAGTTTGATTTTAATGATATTGTATAATATGCTGTTCGTAAGATATTTGTGCAAAAATGTGAAACGTCCATTGCATAATAACTTAATTGTATGACCAAACTAAGAAAAAAAAAAAAGAAATATATGCTTCTAGGACACTATGTAACATTCTAATTCATTAAACGGTACAAGATTTGATAAGAAATTGTATACTGTCATACAGACATTAAAGTTTTTGTGTCTTTAGCTGATTCACCATTCATCATTGTAAAAATAATCATTTATTTTAGACAAATTTCGGACAATTTAGAAAATATAGATGATTTTCTGCAGACATGCACGTTGCCAACGGGGAAGGATTTGTACGTACAGTTAATAAAAGGTGTGGACAAACTGTATGATGTTTTATGCGAAAATCAAGGGGATGCCGGAAAAGGTGTGTAAATTGATTTATTCACTATACTAAAATTAACCCAACAAACAAATATAGTTAGCACGTGAACATCACGCAGTAAAAACGTGCACATGCAAGACTATTTTAAGCGGTACATGCCGTCCCTTGCATACCGTCGGTTGTGATGCACAATGCTTAGGCGTATGCAATATTCTATAATTGCCGTAAACATTGTCGAGCTGTGCAATATTGCATGTTGAGCCTTACAAAAAAAAACAACCAATAGCAGCCGACCAAATGGTATGCACGTTTAGACGCAAGCGAAAGCGAATGGCAACGTTTTCGCTGGCGTCAATATAAAGAATTTCATTTAATAAAAGAGTTCCAATATCTTTTTGTAATTATGTATTGCAACATAATCGCGTTTGTGTATCTATAGTATTGTGATAGGCAGAATTAAAATAATGTAAGCTACAGTATCACATTAAGATTATAGGTATTATTAATGTTATCGCTGTCAATAACAAAACTAAAAATTTCAAATTTGTTAAATTAACAAAAAAAAGATTAGATATGCCATTTCTTCAGGTTCTAATTGGTATCATGAGGTTTTAAGGTTTCAAGAAGCATTTTGAGTGCCTGAGGGATCTGCACACTGACTTTGAGACATGTTTTGGACCACCCGATTGGACCGAAGATAACAGCAAACGAGATTTGTGCAAGTACGTTAATATTATTTAATTTATATGTTTATTTATATTTATTAATCATAATTTTGTTTGTCTGTAAACTAGGATATTCCTTAGTACATTCACTCTTCAGTAATGCAATATGTAGCATATACTGTAAGCCAATAAACAAATTAAGGTATCCTTAAACCAATTAGATCAAGTAAACTCTATTTCAATTTATAAATAAAATATGGATTTTGTAAATACAAGCCTATCTTTAGCTGTCAAATTTACGTTATTTTGAATATATAGAATAGTAGCACCTGGTGCGGTTTGGCCATATGGCCGATGTAGAAAAGTTCACATGGGCCTTGTTTACAAATTGTATATTTTTTATTGGTATTATCAAACTTATGTCATTAAATTTAATGATTACTTATTATTGACATTTTGAATTGATTACAAAAAAAAATATATAAAAATATTGTTCATAGCTCAGTTTTATATTTTTCAAAATTCGATTGTTGCAATTTACTGAGAACTGTTTTGGGATTGCTGACTTGCATTCATTCATCAAAGCATTATACTCCTAATGGAGTTTAGCTGCTCCTTCTGGAGCTTTCAT
>JARJEC010141451.1:0-11740 GCA_030264575.1 Tachinus sp. AB-2021 | reverse complement strand
AGTGATTTACATAAGCAACTCAGAAATAAATAAAAATATAACTATCTTCAATTCAATTTAGAAATACTTAAAAACTCACTAAACAAACTCAATCTAGACATAAATCCGAGTAAATGTACAATAATGCACTTTACCAAAACGTCATATTTACGTCATGTTTTAGATCATAATGACGTAAACTACGACTAAAAAATTACGTAAATATGACGTGGCTTTGCTACTAGAAGTACTACATAGTAGAGGTCGAAACCATCCTTATGATTAAAGTGTTTATAATTAATGGTGATTCATTAGATGAATGATGTATATTGTGAGTTTTCGCTGCTGCATAATGATAAAAATTCAGGGCAACACCTTTTTATTTTAATTAATTTCACGTGACTTTCACTGAATATCCAAAGTCATTTCATCTTAACTTAATTTTTCGGCTAATTTTGCGACAGCAATAGCAATATTGTTATTAATACCATCCTCAAACTCAATGCCATACCGTCAAAAATGAGACGTCATTTGTTCGATTAAAAATGATATCTATAAGACGATTGGCCATATGACGTTATATTCACGAATATCACTAAAAAATTACGTGAATAAGACGTGACTCTACTGGCTGGGCAGAGGATGGCATGTTTGCTGATAACGGGAGCAATGAGAACGACGCCCACGCCAGTCATAAAATTACTACTACTACTACCGCCACTTTATCTAGTCGTGATGGCCGAGGCGATTCAAGCAGCGTATATGCTACAGATAAACGAACACGTTTCTAAAATCTTGGTACTCACAGGCACAGTATAGCTAACGTGTTGCATCAACAAAAAGTGATGATTAGATTTTTTGGAAGGTTACCGGGGGAAGCAATTCACACTATCCCTGAGCAAATATGCCTCAGTTTCTCAAGCAAAAGTGACCGCTATTGAGTTGTACGCCAGAAACATGATAGAGTCGAGAGTTCAATTCAACAAACCGATTACCATCATGTCCGACAGCCAAGCAGCATTACAGGCATTACGATCGCCAGAAATAAAATCCAAACTGGTCTTGGATTGCATAGACAATTTAGATGCACTGGCCACAAACAACAGAGTACGTCTGGTCTGGACACCGAAAGACCATAGCATAGAAGGGAACCTTAATGCCGACATTTATTGGGCCAGAACAAACTTTCGGTATTCCACACGAGACCGGAAAAGAAATAATACAACACAAGCTTGCAAAAGAATACAATCATTTGTGGCAAAGCTGTCAAAAGATGAATCATGCTTGATTATTCCTAACAGAACCAGCACAAAATATTCAAAAGGAAGTATTGCATATGAACCAAACAGTAAAAGCTAACAGAACTGATTACCAGACACTGATATCTTAACAAGCACATGCATAGATTGAGTATATAAGAAAATCTACTATGCCGACAAAAAAACCCCACACCCCCCAAGACAGCTAAAAAAAATTTAGTTGACTTAAAGTTAAGTCCTTGCGCAGAAAAAGTAAGGTGATGACTGTGTATATATAACAGTCATAAAGCGGTGTCTACAAATATATAATCACACCAGATTGGTGCATATAATCCCAATCAACTCCCCTATCCGCTTGAAAATCTGACGGGCTTGGGTCAACATTAAAAATTTTTACTGTAATCAACATGCAACACACGATACACATTGGCAAGCATATCCAAACCCAAGAAGAGCTAAAAACATTTTTTTGGCAAAGGTCCTGAACTTTATAAAACTTTTAAAGGTGTAAGACGTCAGAGGTACACATTAGGACCATCAAGACTGCAAGGCAGGGACGGTTGACTAACAACCTTCTATAAAGTGACTGCAAATATCTTGGTAATTATTGACTTTGGGAGCATACATCTTATAAACTATTAAAAAATATGCAAAATCAAAATTAAAATAGAATAGTTCCATTTAAAAAAGAAAGTTAAAGTTACTTCCACTTAAACCGGATGGCAATTGTAGCACATGGAAAAATATTTTGAATTTTACTAGCAACAATAATTTATGCTTGTGCTATTATCAAATTGTCACCTCAAATATACAAAGTGGTCCATAATTCACACCTTCACAGTAACATTGTAAATTAATTTTACTCTCATTTGCATAATTCTTAATTTAAAACCAATGAAACTAAACTGACCTTTCTAAAATTTTATCAAAACATAACTTTCAAATAGTAATTGATTCGACTCATTGTTCAACAAAAAATTAAATTGTGCAACTATTGTGTGGAATAGATTAATGTTTTGTTATAACTGTATCAAGTGAATTATAAACAATGTAGCCGTTAGTAGTAGGTAAGGTTAAAAGTGACAAATAATGTTAATACTTTTATTAATATCAGTTTGGTATTGCATAATAAGTGTAAATTAACAGATAACAATAAAATATGATTGAATTTAAATAGTGTAAAATTTCATTAAAATGCAACTTTATAATAACACATCAGTAGTACCTAACCTAATATCACTTACCCTAGCAGTAACTAATAAGGTTAGGTTGTATATATATTTATTTCTAAAAAAATTTTAAACATATCTAATTGATATGATTAAATACTAAAAACTTGTCCAATAATAAAATAAAAAGAAATAAATTGTGGTGGAAAGATAAAATTGTAACAAATACAGGAGGGATTAATTATTATTTTATTACTATCTAATTGTAATGAATGTTAGGTGCTAGAGATTTAGTTTCTGATTCTAACTGTTGTGTATTAAATGCAACAGTATCAGTTATTGGCAGTGGTTTAGCTACACCTATTCTAACAACACCTTTCGAGGCCCCTTTGAGGGCTTGTACAGCTTGGTCCAGTGAAGCATTTTCTAGAACGGTATCGTTTACAAATAGTAATCGATCGCCTGGGATTAAGCGGCCGTCTAATTGAGCGACTCCCCCTGGTACTAAGCTCCTTATAACAATTACAGTATCATTTGGATCAATTGGGTCTTGATAGTCAAGGATTGAAAAACCTAATCCACGTTCTCCTTTAACAAGTTCTATTATTTGTGGTTCAGAACTCCACATGGCAAGTCCAGTTAACGGTTCCAATGATCTTGATTTCATTTTACTAAAAGATATTTCGGCGGTGCCAGCTGCTGTGGCTATTGAACCATCTGATTTTGCTTTAACTAATCGATCAGAGGCCGGTAGAAGATTTTGAAGGCTGCCACCTAATCCGCCTCGATCGTTCAACGCATGTTGTTCTTCAATCACTTTGTGTGGTGTTCTACCGCATACCATTCGAACGTGCAATGGGAGTTCCTTTAAAATACTAACAACTTCATGATGATTCATGCCTAAAAGTCGATGGCCGTTCACCTCCAATAATTCATCACCAGATTTTAATTTATGGTTTTTACCGACTGGACCTTCTGGTAGTATGGAACGGATGTAATGGTGTGGCCTTACTTCCTGCCCGTCTTCAACATCGACGGTTCCTTCTAAGCTAATTCCTAAACCACCTCTCTCGCCGAATTTTGTTAGTTGGGCCACTACAATCTCGGTGTTGCTTCCCATTATTTTTGACCACTTTGCACAGATTGCCTCTTCGATAGCAGGCGTCAATTCCGTCTGGTATTGTTTATCATGTAATATCGACAAATGTTCGTTTTTTGTTTCTACCGGTTCTTTCACAATTGAACTTTCACACGTAAACTCTGGATCTTTTCGTTCCTTTGGAAATCTGAAATTTATTGCTTAAATAAATAAAAAATAAAAATGGAAAACAAAATACTAAGAAGTATGTTTTTAAGGGGTGCTAATCAGGGATATAATTGACATGGACAAGTATGTTTCTTATCAATAAGTATGTAGTAACATTTTTATAACAGTAACAATAGCGTAAAGAGAGCACAATTTGTTTTTTAACGTGGTTTTTGTAGGATCTTATTACCGTGGTTTAGGTGGACTAGAGGGGGTTGGCTTGGTTTCGCTAGCTGCAATGGCCTGTTGTAATTGTTCGAATTTAGGACCATGAAGATATCGTTCTAGCGCTAATTTGACCACGCTTCCACTACTCCTCAATACGTCCACCGCTTGTAAATTCGTGTATCCTTGTAAACTCACGTCGTCTACTTCAACAATTCTATCATTCACTTGAATCATCCCGCTTATATCTGCAGCACTGCCTTTGCTTACACTTTTTACAAAAATACCAGACAGTTCTTCTTTTTCACAAACATATCCTGCTATTGTAATGCCTAAACCATTTGCGTCCTTTTTTAATTCCACCGTAAACTTTTCCATTTCAGGCATCTTCATTGCCATATCGAGATTAAGCAATGGCAGTGATGGAGATGCAGGAATTCGTGAAAGACCTTTATATGTTTTCGATGGCGGTTCAAATAGGTACTCTTTGAAATCATGGTGCGTTTGGAAGATTGCTTTATATTTGTGCTGAATGAGGTAGCGATCTAATTCGGCAGGTTCAGTTAAAAGCCGTGTCGGAACTAGAGGGGCGGTACTACTTAAATACTTGTATTCGGCTGAAGTCAGATCTGCTGGACGGGCAACTACTAATCGTACATGGGTCCCAGATTGTCTCAATACAGTCGCCACTTGTTCAGATCCCATTTCGTGCAGATTTACATCTCCAATCTACAAATTACAAATAAATTATTTAAGCATTATATGTCATATTTTCTTGCTTAATTAATAAAAAAACAAACATCTACTATTTCAAACATTTCAGTTTTTTATTACCCCTAAAAAGTTTCTTATTGTTTTTGATTATTTATTGATTTATTTTGCATTTTTGTTTATTCTTTTTGCTTTTTATTAGGGTGAGTTATTTAATCATAAATAAAAGCAATTTAGTAGTTATTAAAAAATGTTAAAATAAAAGTTACAGTTACAACTTTGATGTCACAACATTTTTTGTGAGACTGATATTTTCAACCCTATCGAGTAAATATCCCCAAACCTTTTTATATCAACGTTAGTTTATATATACAATACATACAATAATATATCCTGTAACTTTTTTTCAACATATTTTAAATATCTATAATAGAATCGCTTTATTATTAATTATTAAACAACTCTCCCCTTAATGAAAAGCAAAGTGGATACACAAAAATGCAAAATAAATCAATAAATAATTAAAAACAATAAAAANAGTTTTTGCATTACAAAATTTCTATTTATATAAAACTTGTACGCCCTAGAACTGTTTAAAGATTTTTTTCATAACTATTATAAAAAAGCAGATAGAAAACATTTTAAAAAACCACCCCCTAAAAATCGCCGTTTTTTAGCTTGTAGCACTTTGCCTTGTAAAGTTTCATATAAAAGTTATTTAAAATATTTTTCTGTGCATTTACAAATAAAGAAAATGAAAATCCAAACAATTTAGCCAAGATATAAAAAATCACCCATATCTCGTGAGGTTTTGCGGTTGAAGGAGAACTTTTAAACAAATAATCAAAAAATTGGCCTCCTAATAGATTTTGTAAATATAAGGCACTTTTTGAGCCACATTGACTAGGCTATTTGGACACTGATTATTTAGAGATTTCTTTTGCATATGAAATGTATTATTCGTGCAGGGCAAATTCAAATAATTACCGCACAACACGAACATTAATTGTGTTTACCATAGACGCGTGCATTGTGTACAGAGTGCCGTAACATAATATGGTCGCGTATCACCTTGCAACGTCGCTACGTTATATACTGCTTACACACTTGCAACATAACAGAACACCGTCGCATAACATCACCCCGTAACATTGACACGTAATATTTATTTGATCCTACGGCATACAATAATAAAAATATTTCATATTATTAATTTTCAATACTAAAAAAAGAAAGCAAATTGGTACATAAAATAAGCAATTAAAACAATATTTGTGTTTACAAAATGAAAACTTTGAGGGTTACCTGGCGTTTGTACGCCAATTAATTTACACACTGTATATAATTTTAAACATTTCACTTCGAGAAGATGTTTGTGCTTAAAAATTAAAATAATACTATTTTCCTTGTTTGATTGATTTTAAAAAAAGCTTTTCATAATCTCATAAATAACGTTTGTTGCCATGAACTTTTACCCGTAACAGGTACATTGGAGTCTGCAAAACACTGGCTAACATGTAATATTTATAACATTCAAATTTTATCAAATACTCCATTGATCTACTTGAAATGAGCATATTTTTAGGCTGGTGAGTGCCGAAATTGTTTAGGTCCAAAAGTTATTGCGTATCAATGAGTACGCAGTGTCTCACATAACACTTACACGTACCGCTAACGTTAATATATTATAACAATAAATATAGACTAATCCACATGAAAAATACTAATGAAAAATTCAAAATAAGAGTGGGTTCAAAGAACGTTGTAGCATTGCGTCTACTTTTCAGGAGGCACAAAACAAAACAACCTTCTTACATGCAAAATAACAAACTAAATACTTTATTTAATCGGTCAAAATTTTAAATTGATAGTTTTTTTATCTTACACCATTGTATTATCTGCCATACAATGTTATTACAAAAGAACTCAATTTTGTAATTTATGCGAGTTACAATGTTCTTTAGGCCCTCCCTTCAATTATATACATATAAAAAAAATATCGTTTTAATTTCAGTTTTTATTTGACACATTTGTTTTTTTTCTTCTTTGTTTAGCAAAATATTTCATTTTTATGAATACAGTAGAGCATCAATAATCCTGACGCCAAAATTCCTCCGAACTGTCAATAATCAGGATTCTTATTAAAAAAAAGTTCTTTAAATACATATGTATTTACATATTGTACATTATAGTGAAAATGGCGAGAGGTGAGTATGACTATTATTTTGAAATAAGAATCGCATATTCTATGTTCGTTTACATTTATGTTAAGCATGCTTAATATAAATGTGACAGATTGAAATAACATTAGATACATATGTCAGTTTTGTCGGTTTTTTGCAATGAGTCATATTCACCTCTTGCCATTTTCACTAAACATATGTATGTATCTTGTATCATTATGTATAAGTTCATATTAATTAATAATTTTATTTATCTGATCCAATTATTTATCCACTAAAGTGAATTATTAACGGTTTTAGCTGAAGGTGGTACCCGAGTACCTCATATATTTTATATGCGTGTAAAACAGACAGAAAAAGAAACCGATATTAGCGAATCAACAAGTGTTATAATAGTAAATATATAATGATATGAATATTATAATGAAAATAATAACTATAAAAGTAGCAATTTGACAGTCTGGAATAAAATACCATAACCAGCATCTCCATCACGTTCTCATAATATAATTCGAGAATTTATTCTTTAACAGCTTTATTTATTCTCAATTATTAATTTAAAACTAAAAAAAATTAAAATGTTTAATTATTAGATACAATAAGTATAATGTTAACCAGGTACACCGTCCGCCCGTACAAGTAGTATTTTCAAGGGAGAAGATTATGCAACAACAAAGTAATACAAATCTGAAAATCTACAGAAGTCTTTACACAAAAAAGTTATTTAACGTCAAATGGTGAAAAAGTACAAGAAATGTAACATTTGCAAAAATGGATGTGTTGATTGTAAAAATAAATAATATGTTAAAATAAATAAAATTATCAATCTTCAGTAATCATTCATGTCAATTATAAATTAAAACCTAAAGAAAAATTATAAATGTTTACTTATTAGGTACAATAAGTATAGTGGTACCCAAGTACCACCGTCAGCCCAAACACGTAGTAGTTTTAGGGGCCAAAATTAGTAAATAAAAAACAGTACAAATCGAAAAATTTACAAAAGTAACCAAAATAAGTAGATTCAAGATGTACAAGATAGTCTGATAGTCTTTAAACAAAAAAGTTATTTAACGCCGTATGGTAAAAAAGTAGCTGGGTAACACCGTCAGCCTTCTAAGGGTTAACCCTTCAGAACACGTTTTATGCTAAAAACTTTTATTTTTGCATTTTAAAATCGTCGATTAGACCATGGTGTGTGAGCTAACGTTACAATTTACAGCACGTGTTCTAAAGGGTTAAAAATGCGTTGTCTCTTAGACCACTGCGTAGCGACCATATACCAGTTAGTTACATATTTGTTTGAAAAATTAACTTAAAAGATTATTATTGCCTAAGGCCATGCACCAATTATTTACTGGTTATTATATAAATTAAAAACATAACAAATATACTGTCATGTTACAAAAATATTGTACACAATATCATCCATTTTTGTATATATGTAATTTTGTCTTAATTGTTTAACAAGTTGAGGCGGTTTTTTTGTCATAATTATAAAATTGTGTTTTCCTCTGTACGTTAGGTAATAATTTTTATATTATAAAAATTGAGGCCAAACAAAGAGTTTCTCAGCATTTTGGAATTAAGATTTTCGTTTTCTTTTGGCACTATCTAATCTATCTAATTTCATGTATAATGCAAATAATTTTAAAACACACAATTTTTATGAAATTTATAATCTTAAAAATTTACTACTTTTGTAGACCTAGGAAATGTCATCATTGATATTTTCGAGAAAATAGTTTTAACTTAAAAAAAAACTATCTGCCGTTTTTTAGAATTGTAGAAAAATGTTGTATTAACTAAAAATAAAATTAATTCTTAACGATAGAAAAAAATATGTAACTGACACCATAATAAGGTAAAAGAGAAAGGAAATATATATATAAAATTATAAAGTATCTACATGCATCGACATTTCAATAAAATGCAAAATTACAGGTATGTTCTAAAATAGTGTATTTTGAAGTAATAACTTTAAACTACAAAAAAAAAATGTTTGTTGGTAAAAAATTTAAGAAACAATGTGGATGACGATTGTCATCCTCATGACCACTTACGTTATAAAAAGCATGACTACTCGATGGTTAAAAAAATCTGTTTAAAAGAATTTTTAAAATAATAATGAAATCTCAAAGATATTACGATTATTGTAAAATCTTATTAGAATATTTATTTCTGGTCATGTTTCGGTTAATTTATTTTTTAATTATCTAGAATATTTCTTAGTAAAATTTCTAGGAACTTTTTAAAAACGTATTGCTCAAAGAAATATTCTCAATATATATATAAATATATATATATATATATATATATATATATATATATGTTTATTTTAAAATTACCGATACTAGTCACACCCCTTGAGCAAGGGAGATAGAAGCAACCGGGTCGGATGACACTATAACGCAGCGCGTGGAGTTAACTCATCGACAGATATACACTTCTATATATGAAACGCTTTTAGCGCCAGATTGTAAAGTCGGTGGCAAGAGCGTTAAACTAACCGGTTTCAGTCTGCATTAAAAGTGGCATCCAGTCGAGAAATAAAAGTAACCTCTATATGGGTTGAATGCACAGTAGCATCCGAAACACACAGACTTATAAAGTAACCTCCGTATACGGATGCCACTTTAAATGCAAATTTCTTTTGTGTGGATGCCAGAATATATATATATATATATATATGCATTTTTAAATGAATAAAACCATTGCAAATATAAGATGTCTTACAATACCTGCAAGATATGATCACCGCTTTGTAATCTACCATCCCGGTCGGCGACTCCGCCAGGCAATATGGTTTTTACAACAACTCCCATCGTACGAACGCCAACAATACCAAAACCTAGTCCGGTACCATCGTTAACAAGCTCGATAGCTTCAACCTGTGCCCATTCTGTATTTAACAATGTATCCGATCCAGCTTTAGATGCATCGCTAACAGCTGATGGTGATCTGTGTATTGCATCTTCATCTGGTCTGGACACAACAACCAAACCTTGAGCTTTTTGAATCATTCTTAAGGCCTAAAAATATATCTAATTAACAATTAAATTGCATTACATAAATCATCTAATTACCTCCTGATGTGAGATGTTTGGATCTAAAGGTTTACCATCGATTAAAAGCATTTTATCATCAGATACACTAAAACTATGCAATTGCGGTGAGCCGGGTGATACAGGTGCTGAAGGAACTCGTTGTTCGTCAAAATCTCTAGGATGTTGATAGTCATCGCCGTAGCCCGGGTCGTATAAATCGCCACCCGGTGGAACACTTAAAGCCAACTCCCCCGCTGGTGTTATATCAAAGTCAACGGGTAAAATAGACGGATGTTGACCTAATTGCTGGTTCAATTCACTTAGCGAATCTTGAACTGTAACTATAGTCCGGAAGATCGGATTTTCTAAAACGGATATTAATAGATTCAATTCCGTGGATGTATTTGCTTGTAGTTTCGGATCATCCAATTCATCCACTGTATGTTTGATATCTTCAAGTAGCTGCAGGGCACTGGATATATCAGCGTTTAAATGCATCATTTATTACTTTTTAGGGCAGTCTAAGTTTTATTAAAAAGATTTTTATTATCACATTTGTTATTATTTTTGTTTTTATTACAAAAACAAGATGCAAAACGTTGCACATACATATAAAATTGCTTCTTTGAACGTCAAGTCATGTCGATTAAAATGCAGTCTGTCTCAGTCTAAGCAACCATACATACCTAGACTATATAGATAGGCAACTTTTCTATGGAACCGTGCGATTTTAATTAAATCTTTCGCGCCGACAGCAGCACTGTCGTAAATGGAGGGGGAATATGCGGAAAGTTTAAATGCAACAATTCAAGTAAATTTTAAATATTTTAATTTATAAAAAAGTTTTTTATAAATTAAAACATTCTTTATAGTATATTCAATATAGGATTAAATAAAAAGTAAAATAGTTTTAAGATACATATAATGAAGTAAGAATCAGGCTACATAATGACATATCTTTAATAATCAAAATTTCATTATGCATTTATTTTGTAAATGTAATAATTTTCATAGATATTAAAATGCTCTCAGAATTAATGTGATATATGCTATATATAGTAATATAGTATAAGTATAATGGTAATATACAATTTTTATCATTCATTTTAAAATAAACATATTCTGTGCGCTTTTTCTAACTATGCTGATGTTATGTATAAGAGATTCTTATAAGATTTTTTTTAAAAAGGCGGCCCGTTAAAACGATAGTTACAAAATAAACTTTTTAAACCACGTTATTTAATCTTAAAATATGAGTTACTTTTAATTTTACAAGGTGATTAAACGGCTAAATATTTTGCCATCACTGTTTTACACAGTTTACTAACAAATATAAATAAGAGAAGAGAAATCAGTTTCGTTTTTATCATATATGTTAAAAAGAAATAAATAATTTTTGAAAACAAGTGTAAATTGACTGTTTTAACAATCTAATTAAAAGATCTTTTCTAAATGAGTTGGTACTTTAATATTTAAAAATTAAAAAAATAATTATTATAAAACATCTATTAATTTAAAATTTTTCTTATAATATAAAAAAATATAAGGCTATCCATACATATTCATTTTAAAAGCCGGTTCATTTGTACTGAATAATAAATGTGTGTGTGTGTGTGTGTGTGTGTGTGTGTGCGTGTGCGTGTGCGTGTGCGTGTGTCGTGTGTCGTGTGTCGTGTGTCGTGTGTCGTGTGTGCGTGTCGTGTGACCATGTGCTTTGCACGATCGCACGTTGCCCCCTGCCCCTCCCCGCTGACGTAGTCGACCCTCCGTGACGTAGTCGTAGTCGTCGACGTTAAAACCAGAGTGTTTTAATAAGGCAGTGTCGTGTGTCGTGTGTCGTGTGTCGTGCGTCGTGTGCGTCGTGTGCGTCGTGTGCGTCGTGTGCGTCGTGTGCGTCGTGTGCGTCGTGTGCGTCGTGTGC
>JARJEC010141425.1:0-10030 GCA_030264575.1 Tachinus sp. AB-2021 | reverse complement strand
TTTTTTATGTATTTTAAAAGAACAAAAATCTTTTTTAATCTATTTTCAACAATTTATTTTAATTTTTGCTAATTATAGTTTTTAATTAATTGATTAATTTTATATTAGTAAATCATATTTTCATTTAGAAAGCTATGATAATTATTAATTAATATTTAAATTATTTTACTAATGAAATTATCATCAAAATTACATTTTAAATTATTGAATCTTAAAAAAAAGTAACTTGAAATGAAATGTCCAGTAAAAAATTACCGTTCCCAATAAGTTAGTAAATGTTGATTTTGAGAGGAAATATAGAAGTGTTTGCTTTGACATGTATTTTTGCCTAAAATTTTAATGCGTTCAACCCCTGCGTCTGTACAAAAAAATTTACCGTGGGTGAGTGAACCCTCATTTGATATCTCCACAACTCGACATTCACGTGTGGTTTTTTTGTGGGAAAATTAAATTATAATAATAGTTGATTAAGATACATTTTTTGATAATTTAATTATATACAAGCCACATATCTAAATTTAATTTAACATTATTTTAAAGGTGCAATATAATCTGAATTTGATTGATATTTCAATTGATTATTTATTCTTTCAAAGGATTTAAGTCATTTTTTACCAATAGCTCCTGTTACAAAAATGTTATGTTTATGAAAGGACTATTTACAATAAGGCGTTTTTTATAAATAATCAACTCATTTAACGAGCTTAAATGGATAAAACAGGGTATATTTTAAATGAAGAAGCATGTTGATATATCATGATGCATCAGCTTACTGAAAATTATTAAATTATATAGCCACTCAATTGGGGTTTAAGAAAAACAAGCCATGTAGAAAATTAATATTTCAACGTCATACTTTATTATTATCATCTTTCCTTTCTTGTTTCAGATGTGATGATGTGCAACGGTCCATCGAACTTCTGGATAGGGTCTTATCAGAATTTGACGACGTCGAAAACGCAAACCAGGTCCAAAACGTAAGTGGATTTAGTTTGTATATTGCTTGCACCCTTCTGTCAACTATCCGGCTCATTTTGTTTTGCGATCGTATAAGTAAAACCAAATTGAAAGCGTGTTTGCGCATCGCGTTACATAAAATTTAATTAATAACTTGTTGCTGGGCATAGTTTTAAAATTTCATTTTAGAAAATCCAATTGTAAAATTTTAATTAAAGATTATGCCAGACGGAATGAAATTAATTGGATTTCAATGTCAACGCATCGCAATCTATCAAGGTTGAATTATTAATTTCGTTGATTGGTGAAAATATTGTTTAACTTACTAACTGCACCTCCCAAGTGGCCTTTACTATATAATACTAATCATTATTATAAATTAATTAAGTGAATAATTGCTTTATTATTTAGTTTTCAGTTTTCTTAAGCAATGCAAATGACTTCATTCTAAATATAAAAATTATTATTGGGGGTAGTTAAAATAATACTTTCTTTTGACAGAATTTATTGAGTAAAAAATATGCTTACTTTAAATTTATCTAATTATTTGCACACATTATACACCTCCCTACAATAATCTGATTCAGTTCACGTTAAAAAGAATAATTAAATATATAAATTATGTTTAACTCAATTTTATTTTCATTATAAAGTTTGCTGCATATACGCGAAATACAGTTCCCAAGTGATTTCACAAATTATATCTAAAAGTAATAATAATAATCATTTACTGTTTCAATTTGATTAATGTGTAACTGTATACACACAAAATATTTTAACCTGTTTATCTTGACAGTAAAATATTCAAGTTAATTCTTAATTAGTTATATTTAACATTATGTCAAAGGTCTCAATAGGGACAATTTTATCATGGTTTGTTTTATAAATATATTAAATTTTGCCGATTTAACGAGTTTGGTCTCTATACAAATAAATATGATTCAAGTTTAAGTTGAATTTACTGCTTTTCAAGAAAAGTTTGTTTCTCAATATGTTGTTGACTTTTTATTTGTTTTTAAAAAAATATTAATTATTAAATGTTAAATAACTATACTTAAGACAAATAGATTTTTTTATTGTATTTTTTTAATTTAAAACAAAGTTTTATTCTTTATTTTGCAAGAAAAAACATTAAACAGATTTCATTTGTGGATAAATCAACAAAGGATTTCAATTATATTCATTGAATGTAATATAAAAATGCTACTACATTAAAATTTCAAGTAGGAGGAAGATATTTGATATTTGTTGAAATATTGAAAAAGTTATTAAAATTTTTAATGCGACTATATTGCTTTTTATTTATACGTTTTAGCCGAGTAAATAATACCCTGCCCATCTATCTCATTAGTTTAATATCAAAATTTCAACAATATTTGGTTGTTTACTTCATTTTCATTAAAAAAATTAGCTTTTTAAATATAAAAAAGACTATTTTAAAAATATTTTGTTTTGTTTATTATTAACTATTCTTTAATTTGGTTTTTGATCTTGCATATATATTTTTAGATTTTTATATATAAAAAACAAAATTTTAAAAAGAAAAAACTTTATTTTTATTATTAACTATTATTTAATTTGGTTTTTGATCTTGCATATGTATTATTAAGTTGAGATTATGAAATAAATATACTTTTATATACTGTACTAATTATATTATTTTTCTTTGAACGATTTTTATATTCCTGCCATGGTTAGTGGGTGAATTTACATTTTTTGTACAATTTGTTATAAAGTATTGTATATTATTATTATTATTATTATTATTATCATTATTATTAATACTACTTACGATGTTTGTTTTCTTGATGTTTGGTTTATGGATTGAAGTGCAATAAGTATTGTGCACAGATCACTTACATATTGTGTGTTGAGTATGTATCTGCGTATGTTCTGTGAGTTGTGTTGCATATATTGAATGTCTGTCTGTTGTATTTATGTTCGGTTGCGTTTTGGAGGATTGTTAGGAAAGTGTTGCTTATCTAATTATTTCTAAACATAATTTAAGAATTTCTTAAATTCATAAAATAAATGTGGTATATTTCTAAGAAATAATTTTACTTGTTTCTTGAAAGTTATAAGTTGTAAATCCACAACATGTTGAGGCTATTTATTAACAAAAGTTGGGCATCAATAGTTTATACTATTTTGGGGTTTATTTAAATGTACATGAAAATTACAAATTTTGTTTTTGTTTCTAGTAATGTAGCTACTATCACGTGATTTATACAAAGCACCATTTGGCCTTACATACTACAAACGCTATCCATGCAATCTTTTCTATAGTCCAGACTTGAAACCACTGTAATTGCTCTATTTTGAACCGAAATAATCGATTCATATCAGTAGAATGAACCCATATAATTAAGTTAAATGTGATTGTATGCTATCGAACATTTAGATCCCAACATATTAATTTCAAGGTATGATGCCAAGTTTTGCAACAGCTAAATGTTTCTACTATACGGTAGCAGTCACAATGTTTCCTTGGTCTTCCGCGAATCTAGGGAAGAAATTTTGTAGAGCTCATATTAATTAATTCTCGTCTGAAAGTCAAATTTAAAAAGTTTTTTTTTTATTTAAACTAAGTTCATTAGCATTAAACATTTATTTATTAAACAAAATTTTGATCAATACCAACAATGCCTGTATTAAGATCTGTTCTAGTGTTTTGCTAGAAAGTGTAGCGTCGTCAGCATAAAGCAACCAAAATATTTCTAGAAGAGAAATCAAATATGATGTGGGGCACCTTGTTCTATAATTTTGCCTAACGACAATAGATTTTCATATGTTTTAATATAAATCGTGTCCTCTTACTTGGTATGAAGAAAGTAAACTGCACGCTACTAAAATGCAATTTTCTTAGTAGGGTTCTGTGTATGACTCAATCGAAAGGCTTGCGCAGATCTAGAAATATAACAAAAATACGTGCGATCTTATCTGACCTTTTGGTTTCTCAGCAATACCACAGAGTTGTAGATCTCTAGATCTTTTTCTAGATTTTGTTTTTTAATTTGAGAAAACGAGCTCATTTTAGTGGAAAGGCTTGCGAAAATCTAGAAATATAACAAAAATACGTGTCATCTTATCCGACTTTTGGTTTCTCAGCAATACCACAGAGTGGTAGATCTCTAGGTTTTATCTTAAAAATTTGAGAAAACGAGCTCATTGTAGTGGCACAACTTTTTATTCTCGTTTGATTTTTGGTTTGGTCATGTTTCTTAAGGGTAGGGTACGTTAATTTTAACCTTTTTTATAGATACACCTAAAATAATATAAAACAGAAAAAATTTAATTCATTTATGTCTATATTTTCAAAAATACGTGCGACCTTTAGTTTCTCCACAATACTACAATGCGTAGCATATTCTTTTATTTGTACATGCTAATCTCTGGCTTATACTTAAAATTTTTAGAAAAAGAGCTCAAATTGAGCGGGCAACTTTTTATTCTCTTTTGCTTTTTGATATTGTCGTATGGTCATATTTTTTGTTACCGCTTATCCGGTAACTAATTTTGTATTGCTGTTTACTACTTACCATTCAACTTTCATCTGTTCAAAGCATTTTTGTAACCAAACTACATCCTTGACAACCTCATTTCATTGCGAAAAATTTTCTACTTGTTCGATTATTTATCGATTTAGGCATCTTTTGTAGGTAAAGTAGATTTAATAAAGTATGAACATATTAAATATGGTCGGTAAATATTTGATTAATTTGTAAAATGCAATATCTGAAATCGGGGGGTTTCCATAATATTTTTAACCGAGCCATACCCAAGAATGAACAACTTTGATTATTTTGGACTTATCACCTAAGTTTTGTCGACAGTAGATATGCTATGATAGTTTGGCGTCATATCCTATAAGAATGTATACATAGAGATCTAAATTTACATTTACATTTTCAACTGGCCCCTCACTGACTTTGGACCTGGATTTGAGTACGGTTTATGAAGTCTACAATGGGACTGAGTGGGACCTAACGGTGGCTAAACTAAACTAATTGTGGTTAAACGGTGCCGGCGTATAAAGCTAGCCACTCTTACTCACCAATGTAGTAGTCGTTAGCAACCGTTTAGCCATTATCAAATTCAGGCCCGGCTTCAGTGAGAAAGTTGCAAATGTACTTTTATTTCTGTGTAAATTTCTATTTTATTTTGACCCCGAACTGTCATTGCTTATCTACCTGCGCCGTCGACTTTAAAGAGATTTTTGGGTTCTTTTTGAACCTCTGCAAGGCTTGCGGAAGTTAAGGGACTATACTTCCGCAAGCCTTGTCTAATTTTTTGTAATATATTGCTGTTCTCTACGACGCATGCAACTATAATCAATTTTTGAAATCCGCGGTCCGGTTGAAATTTATTTCCGCTATTTTCAAAGGAGCACCTACGAAACGGACACACAATTAAAAAAATCTGAAAGTCTCCGCGATATTTTGCGTTCTTTTGTCGTCTTTCAAGAATTAGGGTAATGACGACGACTTTTTTGTACAAAATTTGTATTGCACTAAGGCGCGTTAAATCTGTCTTTGTCTATGAAGGAGTTAAGTTCCATTTGAAAGAACGCGATTAGTTCACAATTTTGTTCAAAACGAGCTCGAATATGCACTGCAAACATAAAAGTTATAAAGATTGTAATATTCTTAGGTTTGTAATTTTCCGTTTTGGTTTTATTTTTTTGACATACTACAAGTATCTCGTGTACTGACAAACAAATTTAATTTTCCGATGACCCTAATTTTTTTTCTGAAGAATTACTAAGATCTTTTGCTCTGTTGGAATTAGATTTGTGATAAATACATCAAAATCCGACTTTGGTTAAATAATATCAAAGTGGGGAGCGTAGATGTTCCCCTACATTAAGGTGCTCTACGTGAAATTTGCCGTACGTTCTTATTTTTTAACAAGCATCAAAAGTGTGTGCAACGTTAACATTTATAATTTTTTTTATCAGCCCTCAATCTCGCTTATCGAAAATTGCGAAAAATGCGTAAAATTTTACATTTTGCTTTGATCTTGGGAGCTTTTTACGTAATAAGAATACGCGTGTCAACTTACATGCCAGGATATCACAATTTTGCTCGATTTATTTTTTAAGTTTTGAAATGTGTTTTTTGAAAAAAACAACTTGTTTTAATACCTCCGATAACCAACATCTAGTTATTGTTGATTAATGCATTATACAAATATTTATCATTGGAGTCATTTGTGTTGCCTACATTTAGCCTTAGTACAGTCGAGTTGAGTTTGTAAATTTTAATTTTTAGATTCATCAAATGTCAGGCTCTGCGTCAACTCCACAATTGCAGCAATCAACGATATCCACAACACCTGTGAACGTGGCATCGACGCCGGACGATGAAAGCCCTTCTCTCGGTCATCAATCAGAAGACGATGGCTACATGAGCATGAATGGGCGGAAAGCAAAATTTAACCTAGCCTTTAAACCTTTAACAGAAGTGCCGGTACATCAAGAAAATGCATCTGTCCATCCAGGAGATCCAAATGACTTTCCACCACCACCGGAAGAAGCTCAAAGACTAATAGCCACCTTATTACCAAAGTAAATATTTAATTAAATTCATTTGATTTTAACAATTGATTTACATTAATTAATTATACATACTTTACATTAAGACTACAGAAGTTTTTTATTTGAAGGCGTAATATGTTTGTATTATACACATTGTTTAACTCTTTCACGACTTTTGACATATATTTTGACAAGGGTGACGATCTTGAGTTACGTACCATTGCAAAATTGTATAGCTCGGTGTTTTCTACGTTCACCATCTTCAATAGGTTAAAAAGAAATAGAAATTTTAGTTTTGGGCACCTTTTTTGTGGGACAAAGATCAATTTTCAAACGATTGACTAATCGTAGTCGAATTTTTTGGGCGTATTTTTGCCCCATCTAACAGAGACATTTTTACGAGATAATTTGGTCTAGTATATCTATGATGTATACGTTTAAATGGCCATAGCAAACGACTTAGATATCATCACATTCTAAGGACAACATTCTAGATTTAATAAATATAATTGTTCTATGTTCTTGGGCGATTAGTGACTCTGTCCCATCTATATCAATCTAAATTTGGGAAAAGTGGAGAGTAGACATATGATCACAAACTACGTCTTTAATAGGAAGTAGTTTAACTGGTGCTTTTACCGTGGTCTATACTGAATAATCGAGAGTATATATCAGATATTCGTTGTACTTTTTATAATTTCAAGATAAAATTTAAACATTTTTATGCTTTTGGAATCATTATATTTTAACTTTATTAGGATTACTACAAATTTGTTGGTTATTAAAATGAGTTTGTTTACTTTTTAGGGTATCGCCTGCACATTCGGCAAAACGTAATGGAAACAAACCGAGAACTTCTCCAATAACACAACTTTCACACCAACCTCACCCACGAATGGAAACGATACCTCCACCACAAAGATTTCAGAATCACGATTTTGTGCCTGTTATCAATGGACTTCCAGACAAGCACACAGCCACACAAACAACACTGGTAATTATCAAAATCAAACAAAATGATCATTGATGTAATTCAATATTTTTTTAGCCTAAAACTCGTCATCAGCGTCCATTTGGTTGGGAAAACAATGAATTTACCGTGCACCCGCTTCCACCGCCTGGGTACAGGTTTGGAAGTTTACCATTTCAACACGGTGTGTATCCATTAACATCACCTACAAGGGTACCTCCAAGAACTGTTGCGACGGCTCTGGAAAGGCACCGTGAAGTTAGAAGAAGAGGAAGCGAGGATAATTTGTCGAGTGATTTGGAAGAGGGAGCTCTAAGGCCTTTGAGTGAGTTAGCTGATGATGAACATTTTTCGGATGACTCGCTAGAAGAAATGTTGCCTCCGCCACCGTTGGTTAATAAACGAGCTAGCATTGCTTGGGAGGTGCCTTTAGATAATGATGAAATTTATGTACCCGGAAGTACCAAAGTTATAGGTATATTTTATTTTGTTTTTATTTTATTAACTTACGCATTGTAATGTACTTCTAACGATGTCGATGTTATTAATTTAAACAATTTAGCCATTCTAAGAATAATCTTACTGCTGTTCAATTTATTGTAGGTTTGCTTTTTTCGTTTAAAATTCAAAATTTGGTGCACAACACGCAAAAAATTATGCCCAATGGTTTGATTTTAAATATTTTTGAGTGCAATTTTTAAAACCAGTCTTAATAAAAACAAGTTTAACGCCAACGGTCTTCACCATGAATGAATTTTTAATTTAAATTGTCAAGTTTTTCATAAACGTCTTTTTATAAGGCAGACTGATTCAAATAACAGTAAACTTTGTTGTTTTTGAAATTTTCAATAAATGTTTGATAAGTGAAAATGCAAAGTATTGAGGATTTTCTACATAATCTTAAAGATCTTAAAAGTCAATAGATGATTTATCAAAGAGAACGTAGTAAACTTTTTTTTTTTTTGAAATTATTTATTGCGCTTCTTCTCGAAAAGATTTTCCAGTATTTACTGAGAAGCAAAAAGAATTTTATCAAATTATTATATATATATTAATATAAACTTTTTGACTGTTTATAAACTATAATTGGAAATGTGTTATCACATTCATGATGTAACCCATTAGGCAGGATTTGAATTAAACTACTATGTTTTTTATCACAATTTATTTAGTCACACCGTGACTGCAGTTTCGACTGAACCTCAGTCTTCATCAGACGTTACGTTATCACTTAGTAACGGTCGATTCTATCAATTTTCTTAACCCATTAGGGTTAGCCATAGTTTTGCTAATAAACATCAGTGTCCATGGGTTGGTCCAGGTTGGTCACATGTTTTACAATTTTATATTCCATTACAAATTTCAAATCTATACTTACATTTTTTATCATTCTAATTGTTACAGAAAAATCACATCTTAGGCCCAGTTGTATAAAACCGAGATAATCGTATGATTAATAAATCGAGGGTTAATCACTGATCGTTGATTAAGCAAAATTCCGTTGTTCAATGTTCGATTAGGAATTGATTAGTTAATTGACAACTTAGGGTATAATTGTAAAGTTGGCAATACTTAATAACCAAAATATAGTTTGTTTTTTCTTAATTTGGCGCCATTTACTTGAAATGAATGATTTTGAAATTACAAAATCTATAAATATAATAAAAATAAATTATAATTTAAAATGATAGATGCACAATATTCTATAAAAATATTCTAAATTAAAAAAATGCATAAAGATTATATTTATTATACTTATTATTTATTATATATTATTAGTTAAAACAGAAGCCAGAATAAATTTTGAAAATATTGATTTATTAGAATGTTCCATGTTTAATCAAATCAATATTGTGATGTTATCATTTGAAAATTTCCAGTTCTCCATATAATTATCTCCAAAATATACGTGCGGTGCTGTGAAGTACCGTTATTGCTATTACCATAGCTTCTATTCTTATATGTTCAATTTGATTTCCAAATATATCTCGTATTGTCAGATTTACATCGCTAACTAATTGAATGTAAAACAAATAGAATTTTTTGTTGTTGCAATAATTCTCTAATACTTACAATCAACCGCACCTTTGCATTACTGAAAATATGCTAACATGTAAACATCTAGTGTAACTGAGGTTCTTTCTTCATCAGGTTTTGGCATATTCACATATTGACAACTCTTGCTACTATTATTACAACTCAAATGAACTACCTTTGTTGTCTTGTATCAAATTTTATATTATGTATTGTATTATTGAAAAAATCTATTTATTATTATTATTATTTATTACTTGCAATAGAATTATATGTGCCTATAAAATCACTATTTGTAAAAATAAGGTAATTGCAAAAAAACACAAAGTTAATTCAATCATTTGACATGAAGTAAAGTTATTTCTTAATAAAACATTAAATTTTTTATCTAAAAATTAAATAATATCTTTAGTGGCGGAAAAGAAGTAATAATAATACGTTAAACAAATGATTAAGGCAAAATTAACTAACTCCATAATTTAATTTGATTAAAACTGAGTTAGCTAATACAACTTCAAACGTCACAATATTTA
>JARJEC010141378.1:0-11043 GCA_030264575.1 Tachinus sp. AB-2021 | reverse complement strand
TATTGAAAATGAATATCGGCAATTAATTTTAGGACACAGTATCCTGAAAAAGTGAATGTTTGGGCCGGTATTTATAAGAATAATATCTTTGGACCTTTTTTTATCGATGGAAATTTAAAGGGAGCAACTTATTTGAATCTTCTTCAAAATCAAATTATACCTGCACTAAGGAATTTAACCGACAATTTTGATAATATTTGGTTCCAACAAGATAGCTGTCCTGCTCATAACTCTAGAATTGTAATGGACTATTTACACAACCTATTCCCCCAAAGAATTATACCGAATAGCGATACAATTCGCTGGCCAGCGAATGTACTCAAATTTTGTGAATAAACGGTATATATTGAAAGAAATTGTTCAGCTATTATTCACATTTTATTATTTATTTTTTTCAATTTCTTCTAAAGGATAATTAATATATTCGAATTTATTGTTTAGTTCAAAATTTTTATTTGACTTTGGCCACCCGATTTGCCTAACCTGGTTTCCGTAAGCAAGTCCTCTTAAAAAAGTATGACAAGAAAAAATTGTGTTGAGTGTCCCTGTAGTGGCTGTAATCACAAATGATGTGTTAATATCATGGCTTGTATTAGCTTTTGCATGAGCCTTCACAAATAGTATGTGCAGTAACGCTTCTAGCACCCCACACACACATTGACGCAGTCACATCACCCATTCACGTGACGGTTAATTTTCCAATAAACCTTAGCCGCAAGCACAAATACAACAATAAATAAACATTAACAAAATAAACAATAACTAAAAACTAAATAAATAAATTAAGCAATAATAAAACAAAAATCAAAATTAAAACTGTTGGCATCAGTTCAAAACTCAGCTTTGCTATTCACAAATATTGGTTTTGTTTGAGTAATATTTTTTATGTCACTTGAGTAAATTTTTGTTAATTTTTATTGTACTATTATCAAATTTTATTACCGCCATCATCATATTTTAATTAAAAAAATATAACTATAATTGCTTTATTTAGCCCAGTTCACAATCTCAAATCAAATTAGTCTCATCAGTTAAACCTTAAACATGTTGGTAATAAATGTAATCTTTATACTAATTGGAATTGTTAAAGCGACAAACGATACTTTGATTATGACGCACTTGGTAAAAATAAATTAAGAATTAATAACAATTCATTTAAAAAATATTTCAGATATTTCGCCATGGACATAGAACTCCGGAATCAATGATGTCCATAGATCCATTTTTCAATTCAACTTTTTTTCCATACGGCGGTCAAGGACAATTAACTTTAGTGCGTAATTTAAATTAAAAGATTTTAATAAACAAAATTAATTTTGTAGAAAGGAAAAAAATGTATGTTAAATTTAGGAAAATTGTTGAAAAAACGCTACAGCTCATTTTTGGGCCAATATGATCCAAATAAAATAGAAGCATTATCCGGATGTTACGCTAGAAATAGAGTGAGTTTGCAATTGGTTTTGAATGGTTTGTTTCCACCGGAAAATAAGAATTTTGGTGATGCAGTCAATTGGCAACCGATTGATTTCGATTACATAATAAGAAAAGATGACAGGGTAAGTGTATTTTTAAATTGTTTGAAATTTTTCATATTTTTGTCATTACCAAATAATTTGATTGAACAAAACCAGAAATTTCATATTAATAATTTTGTAAAAAATACTACTAATCAAAATTGTAGATAATAAGCCCTGTTAATTGCAAAGCTCTTACATTGTTATCGCACATCGATGAAATCACAGATGGCTACGAAGATCTCTACAATTATCTGACAATTAATACCGGAATTAAAATATACTCTAAAAATCATGTACTATACATATATGATGCCATTTTCTGTCAGGTAACTTAATATTATTATTTTAAAAATTTAATTTAATTTATACAACAATTATATTTTTCAGAATGATATGGGCTTGCAGGTGCCTCAATGGATTAAACAAGTATGGCCAGAACCTTTATCCCATGTTGCAAATCTTTACTTCACCATGCTAATAAATAACAAAGACGTGTTGAGCTGCGCTGTTGGTAATATGTTAAACACCAAAGAAATTATTTTAAATATTTTCGATTTCATTTCCAGGAAATTTCTTAAAAAAAATAATAGAAGATACCCAATTAAATCAACGCAAATTATTTCTTTACTCGGCTCATGATATAAATCTCGCATGCCTCCTTGGTGCACTTGACGTATTCGATGAAATCCATCCAAATTACGGTTCTTACATTTCTTTTGAAATCCATAAAATTGGAAGCGAAAATTTCATCAAAGTAATTAATTTTCTATATAATTTTGATTTATTATCTTACTATTATCTAACTTACAGGTTCTTTATGAAAATTATTTGGAATCAGAACCGGTTGTTGTCAATGTAAAAGGTTGTGGAAAAATGTGTAATTTTAATAGATTTGCAGAATTAATGGCAAGATATTTTCCTGAAGAATGGTGCCCGCTTAAAAAGATTTTAACTGATGGATATTATTTAAGCCCCAAGCCTAAGGATTATAAAATTATCAATAAAACAAAAACTTAATTGAATTTATGCTTTAAAATAATTTTAAGCAATTTTCATTCATAGTGTTAGTATTATAAGACATCCTAAAATCGTCATTTATTGTGCACTATATCACGTTGGTAAAACTGAAAGCTGAAGTGACGTTAGCTTGGAAAAAATTAGACAAAGAGAGATAGAAATTGGTGCGTCCACATCACTGGTCCACACAGACTGCATAGCATATAATACTAACATCACATATAGAATTTAGTAAAAACTTCTCAATTATTTTGACAGCTTTCAAGGTTAAAACCTGTAAAGATTTTTCAAAGATAATATTAATAAAGTAGTCACAGAGATCAAGGAGACTTTTTTGCTTGAGAGTCCTAGGTATTTTTAAATTGTTAAATATATTTTATTAAATAATTGTATAAAAATAATTGAAATTATTATTCAATAATTAAAAATTAATAAAAAACATGATTTTTTTATTCTTTCTGTATTTTGTTATTTTCATTTATGTTTTATTAATTCTTAGTATATTTTCGGTTGTTCGTTTGTCTTCCATATGAATAAATAAAAATAATTCATTCTATTATTACATTTGATTTGTGTTTGTTTGTTTTGTTTATTATGCTATTTTCTAGTAGAGTTTCGGCCAGTTTTGACCTTTTGGCTAGTTTTGGCTGCAGTTTCGAACAAAATGAGAAACTACTTAGTTAGGGTTTCGGCTAAAAATCGTGTTTTCGTCGGACACTATTTAATTTTTTTAATTAATTCTATATTTTGTACCTTTTTTTTCTGTTTATTCTTTGTTTATTTATTATATAATTAATTTTTAATTGATCTTGTTTATTTTTTATTTATTTTCGTATTTAATTTTAATTTCGTTTAATTTGTGATTATTACGAAGTGTTGTTATAAACTCTAGTGTGTAGGTCATGTGACCACACAAAACATCACTTTTCGAATCTTCTAATGTCAAATAACCTCAAAACTGAGAGTTGTCCACAACAAAAAATGTATTGTTGCTTGAATAAGCGTGGCTAGTATATTTATTTATTATAATTAGCAAACAAAAAAAAAAAACAATAATAATATTAAACTATTTGTAAGCTATACTTTGACCACATTTACATAATGATGTGCACGAGTAAAATTCATCCAATTCTACATGCAAAAATTGCCTCTTTTTAGACAAGCTTCTGTGTCAATGGAACTCGCATACTCGCTGCGGAGTGAGACTCTGCAACCTATAAATTTAACTCACTTTTTCTTGAAAAAATTAAAAATAAACAATTTTTAATAAAATTAATTGTAACACGCAAACTCGCTGCAGCCTCTCACTCCGCAAAAGCTTCTAGAAGGCAAACGGCTGCACTTTAGCATTTATCATAGGGTTCTAGGAGAACTTGAAAAGTCAAAGATATGGGGTGTTGCAATTAATCGTAAAAATAACAAAAAAGTGTTTACATGGATCGCTACTCCGTGTGTGGGGCAACACAGGGTTAAATGCATAATATAATGTTTGTAATTTAAAATAGGAGTTTTTGCAAAAAAAACTATGTTCAAATAAGTTTTATACATGCAAATCCATTAATAATGCAATAAATAATTAAATATATTACCTTGTGTGTTGGACTAGAAGGTTGGTGGTACGAATCCATCCTCTTCAAACTTTCATGCAACTGCCGGTATTCAAACAACAAATCCAGTTGAAAAGGAAAAAGTGCTAAAGGTTGCAATGAAGCAATTAAATTATCCAATAAAACTCTGATGCCAGGTCCGCCCGTATGTGACAAAACCAATAATGAATCAGGACTATAATGCTTCTTTAAAATACTTTCTCTTGTTCTCAGATAACTGAACCAAGCATCCAATGATCTTACATTCAACAAACCAAAAACAAATGCATTAAATTTGACTAGACCTTCAGTTATTACATCTTCAGAATTAATGCGCATCACTAGCTCATTTAGTGCTTTAGTTAAAGGACCTTGTTGTGCAGAAGCTTCAACAACTTGCCAAACTGAATTGCCAATAGCTCCAAAAGATGTTTCCAATGATGGCTTCAGTCCATCACTAAGCACTGCATATAGAGCGGGACAGAGAGTGGTTAGAGCAAGTTTAGCACAAGCGGGATTCATTGTAGAATCACCCAAAGCGTTTAGTTCTGCTTGATTAGTAGCAGCCGAAAAGTTTTGGATAATTTTTTCAACGGCTTCATTCACACCCGATATTAAAGCATGTTTAGGATTTGGTTTGTGTTGCGGACTTGCATAATTTTCTGGCGTCGATTCTCCCTCTTCGCAAATTGGCATATCCACTAAAGTTTTTCCCTAAAACCAATATAAATTAAAATAAAGTCATTAATAATAAAAATAATAACTAACCTGATATTGCCTCTGATTTAATAATGCGGAAACAGTAGGTGAATTGTTGGGTGCAACAGTCTTAGGTAAAATATTAACTTTTTCAGCAAAACTTACACACTTCTTATTAGGATCTTGATTGATTTTCAACGACAAAAACTTGCTCACATGCGATCTTAGTTGTAACATGCTTTCTTCGTTAATATCATCATGATCTGATGTTGATATTCCACTTATTTTTAAGAACTCTTCTAATTGTGCCAATTCCTCTGTACTGATATTAGAAAATAATACATCGTGCTTGATTAGTGGTGATTGTGACCGGAAATCAGTATGTTCATCTAAACTACTACTTGACGTTCCTGCATCAACACCTTCATCTTCTGTTTCACTCAACCGTTTATGCCTTGGAATAAAATACGGCTCTTGCAAAGAATGACGCTTATTTGAAATTTCATCTAGGATTTCCTCTTCATTCATTTCAAACATGCTGTAACGTTTTGAATTCTGTTTATTAAGTTTATTTTCAATTCCTTTGCGAAGAATTCCACGAGGTAAAGGTGGTCTCGGAGGTGCCAATTCCAATTTTGGTTCAGGAACAAGACTGATGCTCCTTTTAGGTAAAGGTGGGGCTGTAGTTGTTATAGATCGTTGACGTTCACTGGTCATTAAACTAGCTTCTGAACTGGTTACTGAATCATACCGATATACAAATAAGGGATTGAAATTGGATTGTGGTGCCGGACTATTTTGAGATTCAGATAGTAATGAGGAAGAACCACGAAAACCTGAACTGGGTTGTGTGGCTGTACTTGAACTAGAAGATACATTTGTTCCACGATCGTATAAGCCAGTACAATCACAACTGATTGGACGAGTTTTGGATTTTGTTTTGCAAAATGATGGTTTTTCTTTCTTCTCATGTGGACTGATGTATTGTGCAACTTCAGGTACATCGGCTAAAATTTGACGATATTCATTAGGTAATAAGAAATTTAAAGAATCCCAGTCTTGTACATGACTAAATCCTTTCTTTTTTAATGCTTCAACATCGTTACAACTGAATGGCCTTGCTTTGGGCGCACTTTTCTGGACTTTCTGAGGCATCAAATACACTTTGGCTACTTCTTGCTTTTCATTCAAGAAATCCAAATCTGGTAAGACGTAATTTGGATACAAAATGTAAACCGGTTTTTGTACTTCTCCTTCGTTTTTCAGCTTATTAAGAAAAGATGGCTCAATCACACGATAAGATTCCTTTGAATTGTTACAATTTAATTTGTATGGTGCATTTTTAATATCAGCAAATGTGGAAGTTTGTATGCTCTTGTTCATCAAATGCATTGGAACTTGCATTCTTTTATGCGATTTTATAAAACTGCTATTCGAACTGCTATTTGAAGATAAGCTTATTCCCAAGCTATTATTTCGTTTTGTGCTTGTTGATCTGGTTTTCAATTTACGTTTTGCAATCTCGTCATATTCTATGCTGTTGTTATTATTCACGTTAAATCTACAATCAGATTCAGATTTCATACTTTCGGAGAGTTGTTCAACGGATTCACTGTGCGATTCTTCTTCTCTTATTGAATCATACGTCCGAGGACAAGGTTCTGTTGGTTTGTGGTCTACTAGCAAACTATCCTCAAAGTATTCACGCTGGTCATGTTGATGTTTGTGTTCTGATATGTTGCTTTCTTCCGACTGACTGGCTGGCCAATTTTCACTTGTTGATGATTGATCTAAGCCTGTTGACATTCCTGTGATTAAATAACAATTTATTTATAACATAAATATATACTTGTATATAATGAAAGAATCTTTTACTTGTAATACTGGTTATATCAATTTTAGTAAGAATGAAAAATATAAGTATCTATAAAAAAAAATTATTTAGGTACAGTAAAACTCCAATTATACTTGTCAATTATCTGAATCAACTTTAAGGGGACAAAAATGTATTATGTAGTATATGAATTTGTAAAATTTGAAAATGCCAAAATATAAATATTTCGTTAAAAATAAAAATGTACATACATACATATGTAGATAACGTATGTACAACTTTGAGTAACTTTTTAAGACACAATCTGTCAAAACAAAGAATATTCACTAGCTGCGTGCTGTACATACTGGAATGTATTGTATGTACATATGTAAATTACATGCCATGTATTTGCATGTACATAAGAAAAATGATTTTTTTTCGAAGAAATTACTTTTTTCCATAAATTATCCTATTATTCGAATATTTGATTATACAAATAGTCTAGCTCCAATTGATTCGGTTAATTGGTACTAAACTACATATCAATTTTTCTAAAATAATCATATATATCATATGAAGAAGGCTGGTTTTCAATCTAAGAGTGAGCGATCTCTCACATACCACTTTGCAGCACTAACGATAGTATATTGTACTGACATATGCAGAGTAAATGATATAAAATTCTGTCTGTTATGTGTTTTTTTACAATGTATACATAAAATATGCAAATAATACAAGTAAAGAATGTAAATCTTAAGTAATAAGTGGATTAGTTAAAAAATTACCTTCAGCACTCATGCTCTTTTGCTTCATAAAGAGTTTCACCAAATTAAAATTCGGTTGCTTCACATTGTGATCTCCGCAACTACTGCTTCCTCCATCAACAGAAGTCGCCATGTCTGAAACGATGCTACCTCCGCTTCCACTGCTACTATGTACCTGATGTTGAATGTCAAATACTTTAACTGGCCTCCTCTTGATTGTACAGCACTCCACCTTATTAAACACATTCCAAGTTATTAACAAATATCAACAGATGATGCATAGTTGAACTATGATAATGTTTACATTTTATAATCAATTTGTTCAAACATTAATAGATAAATGAGACATTGTTTAAACTTACCGAACTGTTGCTTAAATTTTGACTCTTTATGTAATTACTGGCAAACAATCCACGCATTTTTTGTTTGTACAGATTGGGCATACTCTGGCTTTTTAAAGAAGCACTACATAATCCATGAGTCATTCCTTCTCCTAAGTGATTGTTGTTTCCAGATGGGTGTCTTCGTAATTGATTCTCGCTACATCTCTTTTTCAATTTACTCCATGTTGTAAAACTACCTGAATCTGATTGCGACATAGATGATTCCTGTGCTTTTAAATGATGCAAGTGTGTTTTCAAATCAACCGGCCAGTGCGTACTACCTCCCCCCGATGTTTCACTCTTATCTAAAAATTATCAAATTTAAATTACATACAAAAACAATTAATCATTAAATTGTATAGTTACCTGCATCATGATAATCGCTATCTTCAGAATACATCGTAACAGATCCCTCAAATGCAATAGTATAGTTATCTTTATTGGCTTGACAGGTTAGCATGATATCATGTTCGTTTAATAAATCGCAATCTAATGAATCTACACTGAAGTTTGCACCCGGCATAGGTGTTTCTTTGACTGGAGAAAATAACAATTCCGATTTACAGATTGACATTGATGTTGAATTTGCCGAATCCTCCCCCTGGCTACTACTATGTGGGCTCATCGAGCTATCAAAATCAAATTTTCCCATCATAGAACCAGATACACTTGCAAAACTTTCACCTTGTCTGTGGCTCTGTAAATAATTGAATTTAGCAGTGTTAATATAATTATTATTAGTTATTTGTATAGAAACCTCCTGACTTAGTTGATCGGTACACATGGGCGGAAGGTTTGTTAGAAGTGCATGTATGTCTTCAGTACGGAAGGATTCAATATCGGCCTCTGCCAAATTGGCATCCATATTTTTAGCAAGAGTATCATAGTATCCAATGTCTCCAGCATCATATGATTCTGGTAGAGATAGTATACTTGTATGATGGTTGTCTCTGTATCTATAAGAATAAAAAATGAAATAATCAATACTTATTATCATTTTGTTGTAAATATATGAAAGTTTTGAATAAAATAATAAAGTAGTATAATGTTAAACGACAACAACGTCTACACAAACTTCTAAAATGTGAATCATTTATTTTACAACTTCTAAATGTCCCAATTTCGGTGTGACTGAGGGGGAATCCCACGCAAAAGGTTCGGCTTTTTCAATCTATTCATTCACGAAAAGATTTCACATTTTTATTGAAACCTTTTTTACATTACTTTTCCAGTTTTTTTGCAGTTTTAGAGGAAAATTAATAAATAATAAACTAACTTTATTTTCAAAATGTTTTACAATGGTTATGTATCTAGTTATCTAAATGTATATAACTACAAAATATTTGGTGTGTTTTGTGTCGATAATAAACACGCCACGACATATTTTAAAGTCATCAAAATTATAATTATTTATAAATTTAATATAATACACATTCATTTTTTTGTCGACTTTTAAATATTAATAGCTATTTTTTCTAATTTCGTTGTAAAATGACAAGCTTTTCTAATTCAAATAAGTAATATAATAAATTAAAATGTTTATTCACTAGTGTATATTGAGTTACATACGTTATACATTTGATGAGCTGTTGTAGTAAAAGCTATAAAGCTATAGCTATAAAGGAATTAATAATATATTTAATAACTTGTTATGAAACAAAAGTTAATATAAGAATGACATGCCAACAATGGAAATACAGCAAACAACCACGGAACAACAGAATATGAAACGTGTAATGTATGCAACCCAATATGCACCAGTGAGCAAACATGTTTTAATTACTTATATTTGATTATGCGTTTTAACACTTATTTGATTGAGCAAAAACCTTGTCATTTTACAACTAAAGTGGAAAAAAGAACCTATTCTAAATTGAAATATCTATTTTAATTATTTTTCAAGAACAAATTCTTACCATCTCTGCCCATTTTCAAAGTACGCGCAAGGAAATTGAATTTGAATGACTAGTCCGATAAAGACTTTACAATACACGTATTATTTTAATTATTAAATTATTTATCTGTAACTATGGAGTCTAAATGACAAACTTTATTTTTACTCACTTTAAAATATTGCTCAATTAATGTTTTAAAATTTGGAATTTTTACAATTTTCAAAAAAATTTAATACAAAACATATCAGCAAAATGTTTCACTTGATTTGGAGCTATAAAATACTCTGCACAAAATGCGTATGTAGTTGGATGTAGCTTCTTGTCAGTAATTTGACATTTGCCAGACTTTTATGTAAATTACTCATCGTTGTCCAAATTGAGTATTCTATATCCATTCGCATGTTTAATGTTAATGTGACAGAAGGAAATGATATTAGATACGTACACCGGTTTTCAGAATTTGGGCGATAGGTCATACTCACCTCTCGCCAAAATTACTATAGTCACCTTGACATTAAAAATAGTAAAAAGAAGTGAAATGAGCTATAGTCTGAAGAATTCACAAATGCTGACAATTTGGTAGAAGTTATGCTGGATTAGTAAGGAAAAGAAATATGCCTGAAACTACCAGGCAATATTACAGAAAAAGGAGAAAGTAGAAATAAACTAAAAGAACTGTTTTGAAGTTGAGCATAAAAGTTCCAAATCAGTGTTAGTGAAAAAAAAGTTGGTTTAGTGTTTTCACAACAAACACGTAATTCGATACTAGGTACTTTGTCCTTTCAAAGCGTGGTGGGACGTGTCCGTTTTATGCCGCTTAAACATTCTAACCTTACCACAATCAATCCACCATACAAAAATTTTATATATATAATATTTATTTTATCGTAGCTTTTGTGGAAACAATGCTTCTAAACGATTCGAAAAATAGTGTTGTTAAGTGATCAACGTAGTAGTCCCATAAAATGGTTATTAGAACAATAAGTGATAGAAGTGTAATTTTATTCACGAGTGTGAAAGGTTAATACTGTATAATCAATATTTGAAGTCCTAATATGATGGAATTGTATAATGTTCATTCTGAAAATTATATTATATAATGTTTGAACCCTATATAATGTTATAATCACGTATACAGGTAAGAAGGATCAGCGTTTTTTGGCGTTATCCTTGAACTTAGAGATTTTAGTTTTGAAGGGTGTAATATAGACCATTATAGCATCAAAATTGCATATTTACAATTATCAGATCGTGTTTTGATTCTCAGTATTAAAATTTAATTTTGAAATTTTTGAAAAACTCAAAACTACAGTCCAAAGTCTAAGGATAACAACAAAAAAAGCCCGATTCTTCTTAGGTAATCCAC
>JARJEC010141371.1:0-12979 GCA_030264575.1 Tachinus sp. AB-2021 | reverse complement strand
ATATTTAGTATTTGTCAGCTGTATGTTAATTTGATTTCCTACCTCGACTGCTTCGATAAGAAACAATTCTCTTGCAAAATATGCATATGCAAGTCAAGTCAATTCAAGTAGAAAAAAAAAATTACATTATTTCCGATGCATACTATTTACTGCTGACCTTCCATTAGATTATTGCATATTCAGTGATCATAAGCATAATGCTAAACATTCAATTGTTACAGACATAGAGACTACACATTGGTGAATTGAAAGCAAAAATAGAAAAAGAACTATTTTATACATTATTAAATCTAAAAATTTGATTAACAAATCTGATTATTATTATTACAATGACATAAATTAACAATTTTAAAATATACATTTCAAATTACAATTGCTGGTTAAATGATGAATAAACATTTTTCAATAAATTATTCTATATTAAAAATATTTGATATAATTAATAATTAAATATTTTCTATTACTTGTAGTTACGTTAAGTAACGAATTTGAGTAAAATATCACAAATATAAATATAATATCTATTTTCTGGCAATTCTATATAACTATTATAAAAATAATGTACAGGTGTGTATAAAATTAAATAAAAAAATGTTACTGCGTACTACGTACTTAGCAGTACGATCATGTGATTTCTGTGACGAAGTAGGTAATATTAGCAGTGTATTACTTAAATATTTGAAAATCATTGCAGAATAATATGGATTTAAAATGTGGACCCATTGAAACACTGAGTACATAATTCCCTGTAAATTTTTTTATGAAAACTATGGACTGCAATCGAACGATTATTAAACCAAATATTGTGTAAAGCGTTAGTGATAGAAGTATATATTTTTCAACTGGAAAAGTTAATGATTGATTAAAACTTGTGCAGTCATTGTTTAGATATAACCTTAATAGAGTAATTGTGCTTGCGCTTTTGGCCGTAGTTCCGACAACGATTGATGCTTCCGGAAAAAAATAAAATTTATTGGGAAGCAGTACCTGGGACTAGATATGGTCCAGTGGCAGGCGCTGGCTGCCAGTAGGCCGAACTGATGGCAGGATACTGCTGACTCTTAACGGTACGACTCTTCATCATGATTCGCGCACGTTTATCATCCCGTCAATTAGGAATCGCGTTGTGTGGGCAGACGCAGGTACCGCACTATACTTTCCCCGCACACATGCACCTGGTGGAGTTTCGCTCGTTCCCTATTATCTGGACACCGTCTCCGAACAGTCCGCGCTCGCACGCCGCACTGAACGCGCCACCACGATTCATTTAACAGTCACTCACTCACGCCAAACTATGTGACGAATACAAATATATATCCCGAACGTCACCGTGCATACCTAACGAGTCTTAACCGAACAATAGCCTAGCCGTAACGTCCGGCCCTTCCTTTTGCAACGATGTGAGCCCCGGTACACACATCACTACTTAGTATTTTTTATTTAGACATTTGTTTTCCACACTCAATAAAATTGGAGAAAATTTAATAACTCTTACATAATAGCACACATACACTCTGTCTGTCACCTTGGAATTAATTATAAACTTTACTGCAATGCAACGCAATGTTGTTAATTGCACTAAAATTCATTGCGTCGACTGCCCATAAAGAAAATTATAATTGTTCACCGATTAGTTTATTTCCAACAAAATGTAATTGAATTCTCACATGTCATCAACAAATCATAAATTTATCGATTATTTCATTGTGTTCCATTTAATATTCTATTAATAATATTGAAACTCCATTCCATCAAATATGGAATTGCTAAATACAATTTTATGGAACAAATTGAACCTTTAAACACAAACTGAAATGTCCAAGATGTCCATATAATTGAAAACATTTATCCTCAAACATATCCTCTTTAATGAATGTAATACATTCAATTTATTCATGTCTCGTGTTATGAAAGACACTAATCAATAAATAGTGTAGGTGCTCAAAAATGCAAAGTTCTGAAAAAAAATTATTTTTTTAATTTAATATGTGTTAAATTTAAATTCTACAAAATATTTCTTTATAAATTAATACTCGATGAACTACTTTTTGTGCTTGCTATTTGAGGACAGATGTATATTGTATATCTAAATCATTTATGCACATATAGAAATCAATAAATTGCCATCAGCAATTTACCTAAATCAACAATTCCTTGAATATGGATTCTACCCAATAAGCACGACAAATATTGATCATAAATAAACAAATCTTCCCCCTTTTGTATTCACCGAGCAATCGATTGAAACATATTATTTTATTGCTCGATAATTCATCATTTTAAATTAACTATTTAAAAATGTTTTAATAGAAAAATATATACAACAAAAAAAACCTAGTTTGCAGTATGTATTTTAAATTTAGGTGCGCGTAATATTTAAAAGATAGTTTTTGCATAAATAGTTGCTACAAAAGCTATTATTTGATCAGAACATTAAACAAATCAAACTAAAATAAATTGTATTCCCTTTTGACAGAAGTACTTTGTATGTGTTGAGTAAAATATTCCTACCTACTAAATATAAGACCGCTTTAATCTAGGAAAAAAGTTGAGATAGTAGAAACTTTTTGTGTAATAAATAAATAATCACCTATTTATAAAGCGTTTTGGAACAATGTATTTTATTTATCTTTTTGGTGGTCTTGTTAGTTAGTTAGTTAGTTTGGGTTTCTTTGGTAGGTTTGTGTTGTGTAAGATGGATAATCTATATTTATTAAAGACATTCAAAAACTTTCCCATCTCATAATTTAGTTTCCAAACTGCTGAACAAGATTTAGTTTTTTAAATAATACTAACTATTTATTGTTACTTTAAGAGTACTTGAGTTGTTATGAAATAATAGCAATTTTTGTGTGAAATACTACCCTACTTCCGCCTTTCTACTAAGTGCTAATGGTCTCTTGGAATAGCGGACGAGCAAGTAAAAAGTGTGGACATTTCTTTGTCCTATCGCAATTACTATTTAACGCAAATGAATTATTCGGGATCAATGGTGTAGAAATGGAGGAGGCCAATAAAAACCAGTCCCTTAAAACCATCATGCTATACCAAAAATAAGTGCCAGAAAAAGGCAACAAGATAAACCAAAATATTTTCAAACAAAAGATGTAAAAGAGAATTAAATAGAAGGAACAATGGTAAAACTTGCAATTTCGAATGCATCAATAACACTGAAGAAATAACAGCTAAAAAAACTAAGACATAAAATGCTGCAACATAAATTGCAAGTGGTGGATGTCAAACAAGATAGAAACACAAAGATAATAAAGCTGTAAGAGGTGCAAAAGATTCATTTTTGCAAAAAAATCGAAATGGGGTGGAAGTACTCACGAGTAAGAAGAAACAAGTATGTTGCAAATTGATATACTGTGATATAGCAACAATATGATATGATGTGATATGCTACACGCAATAACGCAACACAAAAATATACTGATCATTCTGGTTTATAAAGCCAACGAGCAGTTATGAAGAGTAAGTTAGGATTTTGGGCAAATCAACCAAATGTATAGAAGAGTAGAAAACATCTTAGAGAAAAAAGCCGTAATAGCTGTAATGATGTGATAAAATACTGGAATGTTAGTAAAAGTAAGAGGAATGGTATTCAAATATCGACTTGCACAGAAAATTCAAAGATAGGAAAGATTGATTAAATTTTATAATGAAAAGAAACTAATAGTTACTGACACGTGGTTTACAAGAGAAGACTATACATAAAAGGCACCTGCACATGGATATAAGAATCAAATTTTAAAATGATTAAAGAGAGGTTTACAAATATACCAAAACAAGATATAGAGTAACCGTATACTTGTTATGGTGGAGTTGCATATAAGGTGGAATAGAGTTATGAGAGAATTAAAAATAGAAAATTGGGACTTCTAACGTAACCTAACCTAACCTAACAGAAATAGAAAAAAATAGTTAAGATAGTTAAATTTAGGACAGGGAGTAGGAGTAGCGATGGAATGGTAAATGCAAAACCAGTCATATTATATTTTTTCCTTTCAAGTTGTTCTAAAGAAATTTTTCTGTACCGTTCTGCTTGGTACAGAGAAATTTGTTGAATATAATGTTGAACTATTGTTTATATTGTACTGGTAGATAAAAAAGGATACATTGTAGCTGATATGTATCTCAAACAAAACAGAACAAAACCTGTTTGTGGTTTAAACAAATATACAATACAGTTTAAACATAAAAACTATTAAATTTCACATCGATGTAAAGTATTTTATTATTCATAATGTAGAATTCTAATGAAATTTTGTTAAATTCAAAAACTGACATCATCATGGAAGCTGTAATTCCGATAGTAGTAAATTTTTGAAGAAAGAAAAAGATGGAAAAAGTATTATTTTGATCTAAAAAATGGATGAACATTTGACGGTCTTTGGTTCGCCCTATAAATTAATAAAATGTATGTATTTGAATTTTTATATTACTATTAGTTTTATTATTAGTATTAGTATTCATTTTTGCATTGTATGCTATTATAAAAAAATGCAGAAGCAAAAAACAAAGTAATCCTTGTGGCGTAGGGATATATTTTATTTATTTCTTTTAAATTGTGTAATATAAAATCCATCACTTTTATTCAACCAAATTGCACGTTACTAAGATGCATCACGCCCTTTTGAACAACACCATCAGATTAACGTGTATCATAGTTAAGTTACTTATCTCAAAGGAAGCGGGGCATATTTAGAACAGCCTTTCATATGAAAACGAAATGTCTTATTTAAATTCTTAGATGTGAATACAACCTAATTTTCTAAATTACTCAAATAACCAAATTAATTCTTGTCCGTAAAAGAATCCGAGAAACTTATTTTTAATGGGTGTAGATATTTTAAAAGATTGCTTATAATAAATTTTAATTGAGATAAAATAAGCTTTAATTATGTAATGTGCTAACAATAATTATGCGCGCCTTCAATAATTCAACACGTAATGTTCAAACTACATGTATGTTATTTATTATTTACAATCTCTGCGGACATAGTTTATAAATACATTTCTAATCCATTTAATAGCAAAATAAATTTTGGTGAATAATATATAATATATAAAGCAAAAATAAAATTCTCTTTCGCGTGCATTATTTGATACACATTTCATAGTAACTGACGGAAAATATTTATGTGGGTGACTCTTTTAATTTAAAATGATCAAAACAATTTCTTTCGTTTGTAAAAAAATTAATTAAAATTTTAAAAAGTTCAGTTTTCTCTGAATTATTTTTGTAATTGTAAATTGTTATGAATGTAATTTATGAAATTTAGGACGTTTTATTTGTTTATGTTTCAAATTGCTTAAAAATGCTTTTGAAGATGATACCTTTGGTGATTGTTAAAATATTTAATTAAAAATCATACATATATCCTTCACAAAAAGGAAGGATAACAAAAATAAAGTTCACTAAATTAATTTTATAGCTATAAATATAATTATTTTTTTTAGAATCTGCCATGACTTTATAATGTAAACAATAATAAATTATATTGATAATGCATATACATACATATAAAGCAAACAATAATTTAAGTGCATTTGTATATGGTAGTTAATCTTTGCCAATATGTTGATGCCTTTACTTCCTATAACTTAAAATTGTTAAAAATCGACCTAAAAGGTTTCCATTTTTCACCGACGATAAGGTGGACAATGATAAAATAAAAGTCTTGTATACGATAATAATTATTTTAAATTTTCGTTCTAATAAAGAATATTTAATTAAAATTATATAATCAGTAAAATAATATAAAAAACGATAAATCAAATGGTATCCAAAATTTCTAAAGTTTATTGCTTTAATTTTATATGAAATATTATATTCGTTCTTGATTCTTTTTCTAGCTTATTTCACTATGCAAGCTTTTTGAGAACTAATAAATGCAATTTTTTTAACTGTCGTTTGTGTTTTCGTCAGTAGCGTTCATGATGACATAATTGAAAATTAAAACAGGCGTTTAGTTTAATTTTATTAAATAATCTTGACAAATACAACTCTATTCTTCACTATTTAGCACTTAATTTTTACAATTACTTCAATACAAACCCAAAAAGAAATTTAATATAAACCTTTCTTACAGTCAGAATAATGAAAAGTGCTTTATTTTATTTATTGATAGAATACCATAAGCTTTCTTCTTGTTAAATTAAAACAAATAAAAACATCCATTCCAAGCCATGAATAAAATTACAAGTGATGCGTTAATTTCTTTCGGCAGTGTAGTTTAATGATGATCGCAAATTTGTTCTCTTTTACGAGATAAAATATGTCGTGCAAGTGCGCTTGCGTGCTTTCCAAGCAACATAATTTATCTTTAAAATTTAAACAAATTTAAAATTCAATAATTATCAATACACTCCTAGTACTAATAATAATTTTAATATAACTTGGCAACTTAAAATAATATCTTGTAAAGAGTGATTCATTAAGTGTTCAATTTGCATATGAATGTATTGAATAATGCATATATATATATATATATATATGCATTATTCAATACATTCATATGCAAATTGAACACTTAATGAATCACTCTTTACAAGATATTATTTTAAGTTGCCAAGTTATATTAAAATTATTATTAGTACTAGGAGTGTATTGATAATTATTGAATTTTAAATTTGTTTAAATTTTAAAGATAAATTATGTTGCTTGGAAAGCACGCAAGCGCACTTGCACGACATATTTTATCTCGTAAAAGAGAACAAATTTGCGATCATCATTAAACTACACTGCCGAAAGAAATTAACGCATCACTTGTAATTTTATTCATGGCTTGGAATGGATGTTTTTATTTGTTTTAATTTAACAAGAAGAAAGCTTATGGTATTCTATCAATAAATAAAATAAAGCACTTTTCATTATTCTGACTGTAAGAAAGGTTTATATTAAATTTCTTTTTGGGTTTGTATTGAAGTAATTGTAAAAATTAAGTGCTAAATAGTGAAGAATAGAGTTGTATTTGTCAAGATTATTTAATAAAATTAAACTAAACGCCTGTTTTAATTTTCAATTATGTCATCATGAACGCTACTGACGAAAACACAAACGACAGTTAAAAAAATTGCATTTATTAGTTCTCAAAAAGCTTGCATAGTGAAATAAGCTAGAAAAAGAATCAAGAACGAATATAATATTTCATATAAAATTAAAGCAATAAACTTTAGAAATTTTGGATACCATTTGATTTATCGTTTTTTATATTATTTTACTGATTATATAATTTTAATTAAATATTCTTTATTAGAACGAAAATTTAAAATAATTATTATCGTATACAAGACTTTTATTTTATCATTGTCCACCTTATCGTCGGTGAAAAATGGAAACCTTTTAGGTCGATTTTTAACAATTTTAAGTTATAGGAAGTAAAGGCATCAACATATTGGCAAAGATTAACTACCATATACAAATGCACTTAAATTATTGTTTGCTTTATATGTATGTATATGCATTATCAATATAATTTATTATTGTTTACATTATAAAGTCATGGCAGATTCTAAAAAAAATAATTATATTTATAGCTATAAAATTAATTTAGTGAACTTTATTTTTGTTATCCTTCCTTTTTGTGAAGGATATATGTATGATTTTTAATTAAATATTTTAACAATCACCAAAGGTATCATCTTCAAAAGCATTTTTAAGCAATTTGAAACATAAACAAATAAAACGTCCTAAATTTCATAAATTACATTCATAACAATTTACAATTACAAAAATAATTCAGAGAAAACTGAACTTTTTAAAATTTTAATTAATTTTTTTACAAACGAAAGAAATTGTTTTGATCATTTTAAATTAAAAGAGTCACCCACATAAATATTTTCCGTCAGTTACTATGAAATGTGTATCAAATAATGCACGCGAAAGAGAATTTTATTTTTGCTTTATATATTATATATTATTCACCAAAATTTATTTTGCTATTAAATGGATTAGAAATGTATTTATAAACTATGTCCGCAGAGATTGTAAATAATAAATAACATACATGTAGTTTGAACATTACGTGTTGAATTATTGAAGGCGCGCATAATTATTGTTAGCACATTACATAATTAAAGCTTATTTTATCTCAATTAAAATTTATTATAAGCAATCTTTTAAAATATCTACACCCATTAAAAATAAGTTTCTCGGATTCTTTTACGGACAAGAATTAATTTGGTTATTTGAGTAATTTAGAAAATTAGGTTGTATTCACATCTAAGAATTTAAATAAGACATTTCGTTTTCATATGAAAGGCTGTTCTAAATATGCCCCGCTTCCTTTGAGATAAGTAACTTAACTATGATACACGTTAATCTGATGGTGTTGTTCAAAAGGGCGTGATGCATCTTAGTAACGTGCAATTTGGTTGAATAAAAGTGATGGATTTTATATTACACAATTTAAAAGAAATAAATAAAATATATCCCTACGCCACAAGGATTACTTTGTTTTTTGCTTCTGCATTTTTTTATAATAGCATACAATGCAAAAATGAATACTAATACTAATAATAAAACTAATAGTAATATAAAAATTCAAATACATACATTTTATTAATTTATAGGGCGAACCAAAGACCGTCAAATGTTCATCCATTTTTTAGATCAAAATAATACTTTTTCCATCTTTTTCTTTCTTCAAAAATTTACTACTATCGGAATTACAGCTTCCATGATGATGTCAGTTTTTGAATTTAACAAAATTTCATTAGAATTCTACATTATGAATAATAAAATACTTTACATCGATGTGAAATTTAATAGTTTTTATGTTTAAACTGTATTGTATATTTGTTTAAACCACAAACAGGTTTTGTTCTGTTTTGTTTGAGATACATATCAGCTACAATGTATCCTTTTTTATCTACCAGTACAATATAAACAATAGTTCAACATTATATTCAACAAATTTCTCTGTACCAAGCAGAACGGTACAGAAAAATTTCTTTAGAACAACTTGAAAGGAAAAAATATAATATGACTGGTTTTGCATTTACCATTCCATCGCTACTCCTACTCCCTGTCCTAAATTTAACTATCTTAACTATTTTTTTCTATTTCTGTTAGGTTAGGTTAGGTTACGTTAGAAGTCCCAATTTTCTATTTTTAATTCTCTCATAACTCTATTCCACCTTATATGCAACTCCACCATAACAAGTATACGGTTACTCTATATCTTGTTTTGGTATATTTGTAAACCTCTCTTTAATCATTTTAAAATTTGATTCTTATATCCATGTGCAGGTGCCTTTTATGTATAGTCTTCTCTTGTAAACCACGTGTCAGTAACTATTAGTTTCTTTTCATTATAAAATTTAATCAATCTTTCCTATCTTTGAATTTTCTGTGCAAGTCGATATTTGAATACCATTCCTCTTACTTTTACTAACATTCCAGTATTTTATCACATCATTACAGCTATTACGGCTTTTTTCTCTAAGATGTTTTCTACTCTTCTATACATTTGGTTGATTTGCCCAAAATCCTAACTTACTCTTCATAACTGCTCGTTGGCTTTATAAACCAGAATGATCAGTATATTTTTGTGTTGCGTTATTGCGTGTAGCATATCACATCATATCATATTGTTGCTATATCACAGTATATCAATTTGCAACATACTTGTTTCTTCTTACTCGTGAGTACTTCCACCCCATTTCGATTTTTTTGCAAAAATGAATCTTTTGCACCTCTTACAGCTTTATTATCTTTGTGTTTCTATCTTGTTTGACATCCACCACTTGCAATTTATGTTGCAGCATTTTATGTCTTAGTTTTTTTAGCTGTTATTTCTTCAGTGTTATTGATGCATTCGAAATTGCAAGTTTTACCATTGTTCCTTCTATTTAATTCTCTTTTACATCTTTTGTTTGAAAATATTTTGGTTTATCTTGTTGCCTTTTTCTGGCACTTATTTTTGGTATAGCATGATGGTTTTAAGGGACTGGTTTTTATTGGCCTCCTCCATTTCTACACCATTGATCCCGAATAATTCATTTGCGTTAAATAGTAATTGCGATAGGACAAAGAAATGTCCACACTTTTTACTTGCTCGTCCGCTATTCCAAGAGACCATTAGCACTTAGTAGAAAGGCGGAAGTAGGGTAGTATTTCACACAAAAATTGCTATTATTTCATAACAACTCAAGTACTCTTAAAGTAACAATAAATAGTTAGTATTATTTAAAAAACTAAATCTTGTTCAGCAGTTTGGAAACTAAATTATGAGATGGGAAAGTTTTTGAATGTCTTTAATAAATATAGATTATCCATCTTACACAACACAAACCTACCAAAGAAACCCAAACTAACTAACTAACTAACAAGACCACCAAAAAGATAAATAAAATACATTGTTCCAAAACGCTTTATAAATAGGTGATTATTTATTTATTACACAAAAAGTTTCTACTATCTCAACTTTTTTCCTAGATTAAAGCGGTCTTATATTTAGTAGGTAGGAATATTTTACTCAACACATACAAAGTACTTCTGTCAAAAGGGAATACAATTTATTTTAGTTTGATTTGTTTAATGTTCTGATCAAATAATAGCTTTTGTAGCAACTATTTATGCAAAAACTATCTTTTAAATATTACGCGCACCTAAATTTAAAATACATACTGCAAACTAGGTTTTTTTTGTTGTATATATTTTTCTATTAAAACATTTTTAAATAGTTAATTTAAAATGATGAATTATCGAGCAATAAAATAATATGTTTCAATCGATTGCTCGGTGAATACAAAAGGGGGAAGATTTGTTTATTTATGATCAATATTTGTCGTGCTTATTGGGTAGAATCCATATTCAAGGAATTGTTGATTTAGGTAAATTGCTGATGGCAATTTATTGATTTCTATATGTGCATAAATGATTTAGATATACAATATACATCTGTCCTCAAATAGCAAGCACAAAAAGTAGTTCATCGAGTATTAATTTATAAAGAAATATTTTGTAGAATTTAAATTTAACACATATTAAATTAAAAAAATAATTTTTTTTCAGAACTTTGCATTTTTGAGCACCTACACTATTTATTGATTAGTGTCTTTCATAACACGAGACATGAATAAATTGAATGTATTACATTCATTAAAGAGGATATGTTTGAGGATAAATGTTTTCAATTATATGGACATCTTGGACATTTCAGTTTGTGTTTAAAGGTTCAATTTGTTCCATAAAATTGTATTTAGCAATTCCATATTTGATGGAATGGAGTTTCAATATTATTAATAGAATATTAAATGGAACACAATGAAATAATCGATAAATTTATGATTTGTTGATGACATGTGAGAATTCAATTACATTTTGTTGGAAATAAACTAATCGGTGAACAATTATAATTTTCTTTATGGGCAGTCGACGCAATGAATTTTAGTGCAATTAACAACATTGCGTTGCATTGCAGTAAAGTTTATAATTAATTCCAAGGTGACAGACAGAGTGTATGTGTGCTATTATGTAAGAGTTATTAAATTTTCTCCAATTTTATTGAGTGTGGAAAACAAATGTCTAAATAAAAAATACTAAGTAGTGATGTGTGTACCGGGGCTCACATCGTTGCAAAAGGAAGGGCCGGACGTTACGGCTAGGCTATTGTTCGGTTAAGACTCGTTAGGTATGCACGGTGACGTTCGGGATATATATTTGTATTCGTCACATAGTTTGGCGTGAGTGAGTGACTGTTAAATGAATCGTGGTGGCGCGTTCAGTGCGGCGTGCGAGCGCGGACTGTTCGGAGACGGTGTCCAGATAATAGGGAACGAGCGAAACTCCACCAGGTGCATGTGTGCGGGGAAAGTATAGTGCGGTACCTGCGTCTGCCCACACAACGCGATTCCTAATTGACGGGATGATAAACGTGCGCGAATCATGATGAAGAGTCGTACCGTTAAGAGTCAGCAGTATCCTGCCATCAGTTCGGCCTACTGGCAGCCAGCGCCTGCCACTGGACCATATCTAGTCCCAGGTACTGCTTCCCAATAAATTTTATTTTTTTCCGGAAGCATCAATCGTTGTCGGAACTACGGCCAAAAGCGCAAGCACAATTACTCTATTAAGGTTATATCTAAACAATGACTGCACAAGTTTTAATCAATCATTAACTTTTCCAGTTGAAAAATATATACTTCTATCACTAACGCTTTACACAATATTTGGTTTAATAATCGTTCGATTGCAGTCCATAGTTTTCATAAAAAAATTTACAGGGAATTATGTACTCAGTGTTTCAATGGGTCCACATTTTAAATCCATATTATTCTGCAATGATTTTCAAATATTTAAGTAATACACTGCTAATATTACCTACTTCGTCACAGAAATCACATGATCGTACTGCTAAGTACGTAGTACGCAGTAACATTTTTTTATTTAATTTTATACACACCTGTACATTATTTTTATAATAGTTATATAGAATTGCCAGAAAATAGATATTATATTTATATTTGTGATATTTTACTCAAATTCGTTACTTAACGTAACTACAAGTAATAGAAAATATTTAATTATTAATTATATCAAATATTTTTAATATAGAATAATTTATTGAAAAATGTTTATTCATCATTTAACCAGCAATTGTAATTTGAAATGTATATTTTAAAATTGTTAATTTATGTCATTGTAATAATAATAATCAGATTTGTTAATCAAATTTTTAGATTTAATAATGTATAAAATAGTTCTTTTTCTATTTTTGCTTTCAATTCACCAATGTGTAGTCTCTATGTCTGTAACAATTGAATGTTTAGCATTATGCTTATGATCACTGAATATGCAATAATCTAATGGAAGGTCAGCAGTAAATAGTATGCATCGGAAATAATGTAATTTTTTTTTTCTACTTGAATTGACTTGACTTGCATATGCATATTTTGCAAGAGAATTGTTTCTTATCGAAGCAGTCGAGGTAGGAAATCAAATTAACATACAGCTGACAAATACTAAATA
>JARJEC010141356.1:0-29645 GCA_030264575.1 Tachinus sp. AB-2021 | reverse complement strand
TGTGCGTGTGCGTGTGCGTGTGCGTGTGCGTGTGCGTGTGCGTGTGCGTGTGCGTGTGCGTGTGATGTGGGGTGCATTATATCAAAACTATATACTAAAAAATTTGATATAGTGTTTTTCCATTTGTGTTAGTGTTTTAACAATTCCTGATATTGTGCCTTGCATTGATATCTTCCAGAAGGAGAACTCGATTTTCCTTGTCAAGCAAATGTTAAACACTATCTTCAAAATTATAATTTTGTTTATTGTATACAGCTACCAGTATCATACCATCTTCAACCTAATGCTCTAGATTGTATGTACAATTTATATACACGTAATTAATTGAATTTCTTATTAGATCGTGTAGCCGATCACCACCGGCCAAGTTCCAATCTTGTTGTTCAATATGGTACTCCTTCACTTTGACAGTATGATTCAATTTTGTTTTGGTGATTACAAGAATGTCCATCTGCGTTCTTGCAAGAAATTCAATCAATTTACCAACCTCGCCATTGATACTGTTGGCATTCCATTCAAAAACCTTTAGACTGTTGAGCATTTACTTAATTTCTGACATAAATGTAATTATGATTTGGAATTTTTCAGCTTCGTTTCCACAGCAGTGAAGCTGATCATTCATATTTTTCAACAACCAAAACATTTTTGAAAGATCTAAAAAGCCATTTAACCTGCGTATTTCGTCCATAACGTCGCTATACAAATCGTGGCCGGAAAATACATAGTTATGAGGTTGCTGGATCTGCTGATTCTGGCAGCTATGATAATTCTAGTGATTCTGCAGGTTGTGTTGATTCTGTTGATACTGATTTTGCTGGCTATGGTATCTTCCATGCAGTGCATTCAACTCTGGAAACTGTGAGTTTAAAAATTGGGTGTGGTACGAACACTCTCTTTGCGTCTAGGCATTGGCTGTCGATAGTGGAGTCGGTACATAGCTTAACGGCTGTTGAGTTTTATTATTCAATTTTCTGCTTTTTTTAATTGCATCCAGTCTTTTTAGATAGACCAGACATAAAATGAAATTTGCAGGACAAGGTCTTCTGCAATTAGCACATGTTGCCTCTTCGTCTCTTGATTTTATGCAGGTTTGTAGGAGATGTTTATCTGCACATTTTAAACACTTTGGCCATACATGGTAATTGCTTATTGCCCTACTCCTGACACCTGTGGCATGGACTGATGCCCTTTTTATTGATATATCTATCCCACCGTATAATAGTTTGATAGATATATTTTACTCTGTTAGCTAATGTTTTAAGAGTAATTTTGATGTCCGTGTTCAAAACATAGACTCAGTTTTTGTACCCTTCATCATTGTGCACTTATTAATTTTGGTTTCGCACATTTCTTGCACTTCATTAATAATTTCATCAGGTGTTAACACCTTTTTCTGTAAGTTTGATATTCTAGGTCTTTGTAATTGCTAAAAGCTTCCAGAAGTCGATAGTCAGGCATAGTTTTAGTTGAAATTGAAATTCTGCTGTTATATGTATGTTTAATACTAAAATTTCGACTTATTTTGGATTTAATAGAATTGATTAATTCTCTATTACTTTCTAGCTTACTATGCAAGACTATTGATCATAATCTCATTCTGGTGCAATTTACTTTATCATGTCTACTGCTCTATCAATTGAGCTACGGAGGTATCTCAATTGGCATAGATTTTATATTCTACAACTACGTCAATGTCAATTTTTGAAACATCTATTACGTGATATGCTTATACATCTACAGTTTTGTCTATGTCTAGGCTATGCTAGCATAATACATAATCATATCATAAGAATATTGTAAATAATAATTATTTATTATTAACAAATAAAATTTTTAAATGGAGCCTAAGTTAAAATTAGAATATTATATCAGTACGGTTGGAATTTATTGCGATCAAGCGTCAGTTAACTTGTAATCTTGTCAAAAGTAATATAAAAAATTAACTCTAAAATGCCGATAAACTATTTGTTTAGCTTTAAGTTTCTCACAGTTTCTTTTGTGCTTAAAAATGTAGCAAAAATTGCTATAAAATTTAAACTTAATACACACATCAATTGTTTTTATTATAGATCAATTGACTATAGTTTATTTACAAACACTTTGTACCTCATGTTAGGTTAGGTTAGGTTAGAATTTATAACGTACTCAAGCATCACCGGCATAATTTGCTAAAAAACTGCATTTATTTTAAAATTAATTCTAAATAATTGCACACGTGTACGCACCTTTCACAAACTCCCATTACGTCACAGCATGGCCTGCCTGTTTGGTCTAATTATTCAGTGCCCAACAATATCAATTCCCACAATTGCACGAGAAGCGAGTTTTGCGTTCATATTATCATGCACCATAGAAAAAACAACACAATTCCTGGCAAAAAATCAGAATATAAGGAAAGAAGTAAAGAAATTTTTATCTAAGAAGCTAAAAATTCAAATTCAAGAATCATGGCATGACTTTTTGCGAGACGCTAAATTTTAGCTTAAAAAGAGTAAGTGTGCTTGGACCTCACAACAGGAGTAAAACATTTATAACAATTTTTATTAAAAATTGTAAGCGCGTTTAGACCATACTGAAAAAATAGATTTATTACAGTTTTTATTTTAAAAAAATATTAATTTCAGAAATCGATCCCGGAACGCGAAGGGTTTATAATATCTCTCAACCGTTACACACTATCACTGAGGTTGGTTAATAAATTATTAAATGTATATCAAAGTAACTCAATTAAACCAATTTCTTTACACTGATATGGGGTTATGTATTAGGTTATCAAATTCAATTTGATTATATTGGTGTTGCTCCATCTTCATTCCAGTCTTTGATTTTACATCTTCTTTCACTTTTGCAACAAAGTTTAAGATCATCCTATGCACTTGACGAAAAATAGAGAAAAGACATAAAATCGATTGGAATTGACATAGATTAGTGTGATTTCATTGGCCTTGAAAAAATGGCACCTATAGAAGTTTTACTTCAAAAAGCAGCTCGATATTTAAATACAAGATGGAACATAACGCAACATGGAGGTACCTGTCTGAAAAACACTAAAACCAAACCACCATGTACAAATATTGAACATATTGAAAAGCAAAAGTGGATTCGGACCATTTTTAGTATTGGCTAAAATAAGGCAAATATTGACCCGGAAAAAGGCAAATGCGAAAGCAAATGGAATGCAAAATTATTATAAGAGTAAAAGTAAACAAAACATTAAATTTAATTTTATTATTTAAATTTTTGTCATACCTATTTAATTTAATTAAATTAATATTAATTTTATGGTTTTGTTCACTTCTGGAAAGCAATAGAAACGGTCTATCTATTGCGTTTACGGCGCGAGGCAAACGCGTAGATGGATCGCATATTATATGCATGACGCATATGAGCAACTAGTGCAAGTAATCGCTGCGTTTACTTACGCCGTAAACGCAGTAGATAGGCCGTACCTTAACTCTTAAAATAAAATGCAACTAAGCAATTTTGTCAATACAATTAAATCAAACAAATAATAAATATCATATCATTCAAATTTTGTATGTACGTTGAATCAAAGTAATTAAATATTTTATTCTTTAATTAATGTAAATTATATTAATACTTGGTTTCTAAATGTATACATGTATTTAGAAAAGTAATGAAAAATGTCTAATAATAACATATTTAAAAATTGCTCGGGCAAGTTTAAGCAACGCAAACATTATGAATTACCGATCTCAGTCAACTATTGTCTACGATCAGTAAACAATTCTTACCGTATTGAAAACGGTATATTCATTATACTATTAAATTTAAAATTTATTATTTGTATTAAATGGTAATCTTAAATGGTGAATAATTTTTATTTCACCCCCCCCCCCCAATTTATCTATAATTTTGTTAATTGGATAACAATAAATTAGAGTTTATTAATTATGTGGCCGAAAAAAATCACTGATTTAACTATTAAAAAGGTTATTATATCATACTAATTGTATAGTAAATTCAATAATAATACAAACATTCTATTTAAAAAAATAAAATTCACCTTTAACACGGAAAATATTTTACAATGTTTAGTTTAATTATATCAAACTAGAGGACGCGTGGCGTACTAAAACTTTTCCTTCCTTCTCTCGCTACTATTTATGCAAAGCGTATAGAAATTAGAAATTTTTAATAAAAAATAATCTTGTTATCAATTATTGAGTATGACAATTATACTACAGAAACATATTAATATTGTAAACTTTAATTTATATGAAATGTCTAAATGTATGTCTGCATGTGTGTATTTAAAAAATATTGGTTATTATTGCTATAAAATTGTTGTTTAAAACTGTTTTTTTAATAAAATATATCAATAAAAAAATAAGTTGATATATATATATATATATATATATATATATATATATATATATATATATATGAATATATAATCAGCTTAATTATTTTAATAATAAAAATCTTGTGAAGTAATTGAATTTTACCCATCGGAAATTGTAATTTTAGTCCTGCTATTAGTAATGAATAAATAATAAAAAATTCCCTTGTCTGATGAGTTCGTGGAGGGATTGTTATAATATTCCGAGGGCGAAATACGATGCACGAATGATCACTGTCTCTGACTGTATGCAAACGAAGGCAGAGATGAGTAAACGCCATCGTGAGTGATGATGAAACATGGTTTGAGTCTTAATCTCATCAAACATTTACAGTCCGCGAAAGGTCGTGGTGAAAATCTAATCTCGAATAACAGCTTGGTCTTGTTAAGAAAAGATATAGCCCTCAGGAACCTGATACCTCCCTTTATTATTGCTGCTGTTGGGATAAAAATTGCGTTTTAATATTAAATGAGATTATTTCCTTTTGTGCTTTTTATTTACTTGTTTTTATGGATGGAAAACATCAGTTAAATATAAACGATGTAACAATCATTGAACTAAAACTTTTTGGTCACGGGTAAGATTGGCAGTCGAGAGACCGCCGCGGCGAATAAATCTGCAAACCAATTCTCATTGTCGCGAGTCCCAGAGGTGTCCAGAGGGAGATTCCCGTACTAAATCAAACCAGGCGCCAGTCACTAGGGATACCAACATCAAGATATACCCATTTACTCTCTTATCTATACTACCTGCCCATTTCTTACACTTGACAGTAGATGCGAACAAACATTTATTCTCTAAGTAATAAATATAGCATACACATAATAACAAAATATATTATTATTTACAATTTTATCAAAAATATTTAAATTGTATTTTGATTCTGGCAATCCATAATTATTATTTTAGCTAAATAATAATAAAATAAAGTAAAGCGAGCGGATTGGATTTTTTTAATTTGTTTCTCTTTGAAAGCAAAATGGTCAGAGCGATTCCTTTCTTTCTCAGACTATTGGAAATCCATCTTCATTTAAAGCGAACCTATTATTATATAGCAGATATTTTTCCGCTAACAGAATATATATTAGGCGAGTCAACAGAGAAATTAGCATTATTTATCCATTTATCAGCATGACATGAAGTTATCAGTAAATACCCGATCCACCCCTAAACAGTAAACCCTCCCTGCCAGTTTTTAAGTCCGAGGTATGATTTATTGTTTGTAAAATGACTATAATAACTTAGCACATTTTATGCAGACGTGCTAAAAAACGTACCCTAAATCTTATTAACCACACGTCTTTAATAGTTTCTGTATCATAAAGATAAGACCACTTTAAGTTACCTCCTATTGTACTTTAATGAAGAGTTTTTTGCAATTTATATATATATATATATATATATATATATATATATATATATATATATATTTAGGGCTATAGATTACTGTTAACATGTAAAGCATTTTAAAGTGTTCAAATATTTTTTCTTGGTATTTTTTACATTTTCAAAAACGCAACTCGTAAAATTTCTTTTATACGTAATACAATTGCTTATTTCATGTTAACCAGGTGAAAAAAAATCATTTGTTATGGTGCAGGTAGGGTAATTGAACGAAGATACTTAAAATGATTTATAGTTTTAAATGTGAACTGGTTAAGAGAATCTATTAAAGATTTTCAAGCGCTTCTTCTCACACAATACTTTAGTGCAAAACTAATATATTCACAATTTGCTATATTTTAATACTATATAATATTTACAGATACTATAAATTCTTTAAATTGAAAATTGATTGTTGCATATTCACGATTAGTTTATCACGCCTGTCACTTTTTAAATGATAAAGACCATATTTATAAAGATCAATTTAAGACAAATAAATGTAATGTCAAATATATCAATTCTGAATTACATATAATATATTGCAATTAGATTATTATTTAGTAAACTTATTTATATAAATTACGTTGTGAATAAACTGTAGTACTTTATTCAGATAATTAGAATAAATGTATGCTGCCTTCAGCATATTTCGCATATTTCACACCCTATTTGTAATTACATAATAATTTATGGATTAGAACTGATAACAATAAACCAATAAGTGTGCCTTGTACATTATGTACAAACGTATATAAATAAAATATCATTCAAGTTAAGTCCAAGTGTAAACATGAGTAAAACAGTGTTTGCCAGTGTCACTATCTGCAGATCCTATCATGGAGCTATTATGTTTATTGTGAGGCTTATTTTAATGGTGTAATTCAAAGATAATATATATATATATATATATATATATATATATATATATATATACAACGCTAACTTAAAGGGGTCGCTAGAGAAAATAGAAGCTTTATCGTAATATATTGTAGTTCTGTGTAGTCAATATTTTTAAAGTCGACAGTAACTTGCATTACTAAATAATTGATTGAGCAAGAAAATACCCTTTCAATTTCTTTTTTATATTTGTAAATATTTTTTTTTGTTTAATTTAATACAAAGTACATTTTAATATTTTCTATGGTCTTTATTTAAAAAGTTTATTGGGCACATATGTTCAAAGTCTATTCTTGTCGAGAAGAACATTTTTGTTAATACCCTAACAATATCTAGGTTATTATTAGTCATTATTAGGCTATAATTTAAAAAAGTAACAATTTATATATTTATATATAATAGTTTTAATAATATTTTAAGTAGTAATACCGCAATCGACTGAGAATAATGCGAAATTATTCAACAATTGATCGATTGCTTGTTATAACAAGTGGTTCATATACTATCGATAACTTTTTATAAATGTCTTCTTAAATTAATTCTAATACCAAACCAAAATACTCGTGCGCAGCAGGAGTTGTATTTTCCAAAGATTGGTATTAGAATGAGTTTTATTTATAAAAAATTATCAATAATAAACCACAAGATTATTTTTGACATTTTTTAGAATAAGTGGAATCTGATTTATCAAAAATTTAAAAATGCTTCGATATGATTGGTTTTGATAATAATATACAATCAGATGCAAAAGAACCGGCTCATTGGGTAATTTTTTTGAAACAACCCGGGTAATTTTTTATAAAACTTTTAGTGTTTTACAATTAAAGAGACCAGTTGAACCAACCACAATAAACGAGCTACGTGTGGCACTTTAGGAAGAATGGCAGAATACTATAAAATGTTAATCGTATGCAGGCAATAATTAGGGTTCGAGGGGCAATATGAAGTATTGAAATCTTATTCAACTGAAATTTTTATTATTAATCTCTGTAAAGGTTATTTTGCAGAAATGCATTTTTTTTTCGTGTATACGTATACATATACGTACATTATCGTTTTTGCTTATTAATGTTCATGTTGATTTTTTTTACATCATGATGATTTCTTTACTTGTAAAACGCTAAAAACTTTATAAAAAAAATTACCAAACATTTAAAAACGGCTTGATATGATTTGTTAATATTAATAATATACACAAAGTTGAAAAAAACGGTATATATCACTTGGTATTTTTTTGCATACAACCTGGGTATTTTATTTATAAAACTTTTAGCGTTTTACAATCAATATATAATATAGAATAATAGAAGAAAATAATCAATGTAATTTTTAATTACTAAAACAATTTTGTTATAAAGTCAGGTTTTCACGATACGATTATCAGCTTTTGTTTTATGAAACGAGAACCAAAGTTTTTATATTAAAAAAAATATATAAAGTTAGCTTTACACGATACGATTATCAACTTTTGTTTTTTGAAACGAGAACCTAAGTTAATATATTAAAAATAATTTACATTTTGTTTATTTACATTTTTATATTAATTATTTTAAAAAAATTATGATATGAGCACAATAAAACGTCAATATAATGGATCTCTATTTAACGGACTTCAGATATAACAGACAAAAAATTCCGTCAAACGTAACAAAAATTAAAAATGTCCTGTTAATATTATACATGCTTAAAATCAAGTGTTGACGCATATAAACAATTTTTAGCAAAACAATACAAACCTGATTCCTTTTTCGAAGCAGGTTTACCGAAAGCAAGCGCGTCGATATCAAACGTTATTGAAATATTTGTAGAAGGACTACGTTAAAATAAACAAAATATAACAAGAGCAGTTTAACATAACAATATATTATGAATGGTAAAAATTACGCTTTCTCCTCTTGAGCCGCAGAAAACGTAAATAGAACGATGTTGCAGAGTGTTTATGGAAATAGTCAAAAATTATATATATATATATATATATATATATATATATATATATATATATATCAAATTAAATTATTCATTTTCATAGATACCTACAAATATTTTAATAAATATTATTTTTGATATGTATCAATATTATTAAAAAAACATTTTTTTTAATTGCTTAATATACTTTTGACTTATAAATTATGTACTAACGATAGCCCGTCAAAAAAGACTGCTAGTTTAATATTTGTTAATATGTCTAAGATTCCTAACTAATGAAAGTTAAATGTTATAAAAGCAAGCAAAACACCCTGTATAAACATTTTAAAACATCATGCATAATAATTTTGAAACACCTATATAAGCGCTTTAAAACTCCATGTATAACAATTTTGATAGGCATTTTAAAATACCCTGTATACACATTTTTAAATATTTTGTATAAATTTTTGAAGAACACGTTACGTAAAAAATTAAAAACAGTCAGTATACAAAGTTTAAAACACCCCGTATTAGCAATTTGAAAAACTCTGTATAAACATTTTCAAACATGATGTATAAATAAAGAAAATATTTTGTATGCAAAATTTGACACACCCTGTCTAATTACATTAAAATATCCTGTATAAATACTTTAAAATAAAACATCTGGTATAATAATTATAAAACATCCTGTATAAACAGTTTAAATCACCTTATATAAATGTAGAAGAATTTAAAAACGCCCTTACACAAGTTTATTAAAAAAATATTAACACCTTAGCATCTGCGCCATCTTACAAATTATAGACGCAGCGCTAGTTCAGAGGAAGGCGTGTTAGTGGCCGATTCTACATTACTACTTTTAAGATGTGATTTATGGAGTCCTTAGTAGAGGTTTAGTTTCATGCATTGTCATGACGACACCGGTCGCTATGATACTGTTAACGTTAGTCAGTTAGATGTGAACTAGTCCACAAATAAGTAAGTATTTACAGGTTATCTATAGATTTGATAACACATCCGAAACTCCATACCAGATATCATAAAAAATGATCAAAACGACCGTTAGCCTTCCTGGTAGCGGTGGGGGCAGCTGTGGGAGGCTGGCCAAGTTGTCAAAAAATAAAATTATATAATAAAATATTTAAAACTATATCAGGCCAGTTAATTTTTTTTCATGAATTAGTAACTCAGATTAAGTAAAAAAATAGTTAATCGCACCTTAGAAGGAAGTTACACGTCAGGTGAACTAGCCAACTGGTAATAAAAATAAACAAAAATTATTTATTTAACCATTTTTTTTAAATTTTATGGGTTCAAATACTTTATAAGTATTTTACTGTTAAAACTTTAAAAAATATAATTTCTGGTCTAATAAAAAATAACATCAATTTTATAATTTTAAATAGAACACCAAGTATATTTATTTAAATGTTATTTATTAATCCATTTTACATTCCATTTTTTAGAAGTTTTGGTAGTTTTTTAAACCTTTTAAGCTTTTTATATTTTTAATTTTTATAGCAAAAAATCTACTTTTACATAGTACTATGGTACATTCTAAGGGGTGGTTGTATTAAAAAAAACCAAGTTGCAAAATAAATAATAATTACGTCACTTACAAAAGCGTATAAGTCACTCAATTTTTAATAATATGATGACTAATTTTCGATGATTATATTGCCAAAACTTCAAAAAATTGAGATTTATACTTAAAATAAACTAACGATATAAATTTGGGTACAATATACCGGGTTTCACATTTTTATTAGAATAATTTGATGTATTTTTAATAAGTTGAACAGCCTCCTACAGCAGCCGCCTATCCCGGACTATATTATATTTTTAATGTGTAACAAGGTATAATTTATGTAATAAAAAAATGTTGTAAGTAATAAATTTCATATAATTTAATGAAAGTTATTAATAGTATTGCTATTATATCAACTGCGTTAAAAATTGTTATAGTTTTAGGTTCTTTTAAAACTCTATTTAATTTAATTATAATGCATTATTTGTATTCATAACCTACTCAGCTATAAATATCGCCGAAATATTGAAAATTTAATAAAATATAATAAACGTAATACTGAATTCTTAATAAATAAGAATTAATTGACGTATGTTAGTTACTCATATCATCACATCAAAATATATGTTATATGTTTTATACCCTTCTTGTAAAAAAATATTAATTTAGTTGGAATTAAATGGTATTTAAAACTATATCTTCAACTATACTCAATTTATACTTACTTTGACTTTTTTATTGTTGGCTAGTTTTAACGTTGCTTGTGCCCCAGAGGGCAGTTCTTAAAGTTCAACCCCAAAAACGTACACGTTCTGCAATACATCGATGCGTATCTTCAACGTTATTTATGGCAATGTTAAACTAAGAGATAGATCTAAAATCTGCCGTAGATTGGATCCGATAAACCGTGAAAATAAATAATAATAAAAAATTTATGTGTTTTTATTTTACACCGGAAATAGGTACAACTTACAACTGACTGGCCATAAACCATCTGCAAATCAACATCGTTTTAATTAAAAATAATAAAATGGGTTTTCCATTTACTGCGTTATTGTTCCCAGAAATCTATTTTGCGGCTGTCAATTGAATCGAATGTCTTGTCTTGAAATATTTCTAGAGTGTACGCGGCTGCTGAAAAAATTAATGTCATCGAATAAAATGTAATTACAAAAATGCCATTTATTTTTTCAGTAAGGCCATTAGGTGGTCAGAAGAATGGACCGTGCTCAGACAAATTATTAGCTAAAACAGTGGCGACGTCTAGGAGGGCCAGACCGCCCCAAAAACATGTTTTTTTATTAAGCTGTCCCATAAAACGTTAAATATTATACGAACGAAATATATGTTATATTTTAAATAACAACGGGAAGTTCTGTAGCAATGACATGGTAACAGAGACTACCCATAGAGGAGCAATAAATTTGAAATAACAAAATCATTTATTTATTATATAAATCTAAAATTATATTTAATCGATTGTTTCTTATTATTTTATAAAAATGATATCTGAATATTAAATGAAATAATAAATTGAATAAACGTGTGAAATTGAAAACAAAATTAATAGCGGAACGGTTTGTTCATGTATAATTTATTCTTTGTCATAAAATTTATAAAAAGAAACAAATTTTATGTATTGTGCATCTTTATTCATCCGTAAATCTAAAGCGCTTTTAATTCAGCGTGATAATATCTCATCTTATCCAAATCTATTATACAATATCCAAAAAACCAATGTCACTACCGCACAGGAAATCGTTTTTATAAATGCAGATTCAATGAAAATAAATGATTTGAATTTTAATGTAAAATCGCATTTCTGCGGTGGTATATTTATGGTTCTCGATATTACAATCATCGACTTGTTTTGGGAATATACAGAATTGGCGGTTGGAATGATCATTAAACGAATCTTGGAAGGATTTAGTAGTGATATCGCAATAAATCCTATTAAAAGTGATTCAGAATCTGAAGTGATTTAAAATAATCGAAAACTGGAAGAACTGTGAATGTGATAGGAGCATGTGACAGCTGCAGTGACGGCCTCGCTCAGACACACAAATCTCCCAAGCTCATTGTTTCCCAGTTAAAACAACACAGATTTTGACAGATTTACGAGTTAAGGCTGTAGTGTGCATCTCTCTACCCCACTCTAGAGTTTTGACATTCATTGGTAAAAATACCTTAATTAATTACAGATGTATTGTTTATATTACTGCTGTACCAGGTTCCAAATATAAATCAACCATCCTGTTTTATATATGTAATTTTACTAACAATGCTGTATTAATAGCCTATTTCTAACAAGAACAAACAAATTTTCTACAAATCTATACATTTATAACCAGTTTAATGTATACTATTACGACCTATTTGCGTTTTAAAATAGACCTGGAACATATCATTTTCGATTTACACATTCATAAATAGAAATTTAATTACGTGTATTTTTACACTGTAATATGTATGTTTTATAATATTAATTATATTACTATAATTGTATAAAGCAGAGATACAATTGTTGTGCATCAAAAATGTCGAATTTATTTTTACAAATATATTAATTTGCATTAGATAATTATTTAAATTAATATTATTTTTAATTAATTGTATAAATTAACATTTTTGTTTTATTAATTTAATACATTTGTAAAAAAGTTGTATATAGTGTATATTTCCCTAAATTACATAATTATTTCACTGTAAGTGTTGCAAATTCTTTAATAAATTTATAAAAGCAAACTGTTTTCAAAAATGTTTTTTGTTGAATTGTAAACCATATAATTTGAAATTTAGACGCGCATCAACGTGTTTCGGCCAAAAATGGTTCAACCCCAAACGCACCGTGACATAAAATTTATACATACAAAAATGCTTCATCATAACTATTGTAATTTTTATAAACATCATGCGATGATACTTGAACCAATTTTAAGTTGAATCAAGTTTCAAACAGCATAGCAGCCGGCATGATATGGCACTTTTTATTGACGTGATGAAAAGTGCCTTACTAGGAGATCATTTCATTTCATTCATAATACGGTAGCACATATGTGCATTGTATTCATGCATCCTTGGCGATATAATATTATGATTATAATATCTCATTGTCATCTGAAATTACAAGTAAATTATTTAGATCATCCACTAATTTTAATATTTTTTATTTATATTTACACTTAAAAAATATCATAAATTTCAATACTTGTATGTATCTGAGAATACATAGTTGAAAATAATTTGTGTAATTTAAAAAGTATCTGAGAGTTTTCTTCCAGCGATTTGCTGGAACAACACTTGCATAAATGGTTTGGGGCAAAAATCGTTTATCCGTCTAAAAAAAGTTGAATGAATAAATTTGAAAATCTAGGAAATTAAAATTTATTTCCATTTTATTAAAAATTCTGTGCAAGAAAAATTGTGCAGATGTCTACAAATTATTGAAATTAAGATAGTTAATCGAATTTATTACGACATATAAGTAAATTAGTTATTTTGTGAATACAGAAAAATGTTATAACTTTTTCTATAATGATCTTTTATAAATATAATAAATAATAACTTGTAAAACATGAACTATAAATACAAGAGAAGGAGTGTGATTAAGATCTTTTTGTTAATAAATAATTATAGCTATTAATAGTACAAGGGCAAGAACAGTCACTTAAAGTGCGACTCTGTTGCCATGCAATAAATCGCTTTTGTAGAGGTACATTTACAACCGAGACACTTTAAGCGATTTCGCGCGAATGCTATACAAATTTAGTTTTGTTTATCAAATATAAATTTAAGTTTATAGTAACGTGTTAAAAATTGGCAAATTTCGTTAAGAAAATCGTATTTCAATTTCACGATTTCTTTAACGACATAACTTTCAAATTCTAAAACACGTACAATAAGGAAATTATGGTTTAAGATACTGTTTATATTTTATTATGCAAATATTAAAAAAAAAATTTTAGTAGTATTTGTATTTGTTGAGTTTTACCTAACTAGCCTTCGACCTCGAGGTCTCTTTGTTCAGACGTGTTCATATAGGTGTAGGTTCATGTGTGTGTTGGGTTAAGGCTTGTTATTCTAGAAATTTGCCTCTAATATCTAGAGTGTGAATAATTGTTTCTCAATGGCAAATTGTACGGGTAGTCGGGGCTACGCGGTTACCCATCCAATTGTTCACCGTGCCTAACGAGGCTTAACTTTTGCAAACAATCAACATCGGCCGTACTGGATATGCCGGTGGTTAAAATAATGTTATAATCAACCAATTACATAATATTTAGAATTGTGTGATAAGAAACACTAAACAATTAGATGTTTGGAAAAAAACGTTTTCACTAAAAAGAAACAGTTATTACTTTATTCTTTCTTAACTGAAGCGTCGGCTCAAAGAACATTGTGTCGCATATTTTACAAAATCGAGTTTTTTTGCAAAATAACATTAGTAGTAGTATGTATTTCCCCCAACACAACTGCCTAATATAAAGCGGATGTGATTTACTTATAATTTTGGTTATGATAATATTAATAACACAAACGTACAAAATGCAATATTAAGTTTTACGTTTTACGTTTTTTCAGCATACGCTTGAACTTTAAAAATAAAAGTTTTTGTAAAAGCTGTAGATTTTGCTAAAATGAAAATCTTTTAAGTCAATTTTTTAGAGATTTTGTGAAGAAGACTTATCATAAATGTATGCAACCAGTTTAGCGTTAGTAATAAATTTAGATTTTGTATTATAATTAAATACTACAGTCACACACCCATTAATGGAAATTTAGCATTTCCCGTGGCTTTAAGATTTGGCAGTGAAAGTTTATAATATTGAACTCTTACGGCTAAATCGGTAGTAAATTTCTTAGTAATAATCGTGCACAATATTCACTTTGAAGATAAACACAAATCATAGTTCCTATCTTGGTTTGTTATTTTTGTGATTTAAAACTACCACGTGTACTTATTCTTATGTGAAAATGCAATACAAAAATATGAGGGCGCCTAGCTATAAATGATATGTCGTCCGTACCGGTTGTGTTTGTGTGGTGCTCCGCGGAGATTTTTTCTTATGTCCAGTAATTTAATATTGTTTGTTTTGTGACTTATGGACATACAATTATATTTATTGTTGCTGTTTGTTTGGCTAGTTGAAGAGTAGTATTGAAATTGATAGAATACGGCGTCGCCATTCTTTTGGCGTATTTCTGTAGCCACTGCAAACATTGTGCGCTCCCGTTTCCGCATCTGCCTCACCTCATGATCGCCGCTCTACAATAGAATGGACTCTTCCTATGATAGCGACGTTTAAAATAAGTGAAAATATGCCAGGAAAGGCAGGGTGGGTATTAAATCTCACCTGAAAACTCTCGGACAGTCACAACAAGGAAAGAAAAATTTCTTGTTAATAAACTTAAATCAGTACCAAATTCTAATATATTAGAATTAGGGAATGACGGTGATAACGATAGCGAAGAAACAAACGATAGCGTCTCCCAGAATTAGGAATCTACATGTGATTGTGAAAACTGCGTCTTTCTATTACATTCAATTAATGATATCAAATCTAAAGTACAATTGTTGAAGTATATTATTATAGAAATATGTGAACTTGTTACCGATAATCTTGAACCTAGTCCTGTTAATTTAAATATTGTTTGCGAGATTGTGAATCCCGCTGTAAATGACCTGATTAACTAAAAACAATTCTACAAGAAACGTCTAAGTGAATTTATCAAAACCAAAAATACTTTTATTATATGATGAAAATGATAGTAACTGTACCGAATTATTTACTACTTATATGCCCAAAAAATATAGCGTCAATACCATTTTCAAACCTTATGCTTTATTTAGTGATGTTATAGTAAATGCGCAAAGTTTAGTACAAAATTTTGATGAAAAAGATTCCCTTGTTATTTTTGTGGGAGCATCAAATACAAAGCGTAATGTTAAGATAGATTTAGATTTAGTAACGGAATTATTAAAACATATTGGTCACACTAATATTATTATTCTAGGATCCCCTTATCACAAAAATCGTCCATTATTAAATCACTTTATTTACACACAAAATAAAATTTTGTATAATTTTGTTGTTTTTCAAAATACCAAACAAATTAAATATTTTGATGTGAATTTCTTAATATGATTTATTTTTAAATAATTGTGTTGAAATGAATGCACCTAGTAAAAGAATGATGATAAATCAATTAGTGAATACATTGTAAATAATAGCCAAATTGCTGCAATGAACAACATCCTTTCTTCAGATAGTCTATCATCAATAAATGTCATGTATTTTAGCTCAATGGAAAATTATATTAAAATTATACCAAACGCACTCCAAATAAACACCAATCAATCATTTAGTAATCAAAAACAGTTGAACAAATTAAATAATGTTCGCTGTAACAAAATTCCATCTAATAATGAAGTAGAAGCAGATGATCCTAGTAATGATGTAAATTTTGTATTGTCAAAACAACAAATTGGCTAACATATTATTACCCAACCGGTAAGTAGTAAGTAAAGTCAATAATCTATTTAAATGCGCAGTTATTTATCCCTCAAAAATAATTAAGTTAACTGAAAAAGAAAATCCACTAATTGTATGTATCTCAGAGACCAGAGTGACTATATTTTAGATGTTGAATTTAATATTAATAATTATAATTGTGTTAGGATTAATTGTATGAGTAGGCATACTGGCGGTGTTCTTATGTTTCTTAGAAATGACATTAAGTTTCAATCCACTTCAACAATAATTGATTTAGTTATAACAAACGATGAAAACCTAAATAGTTTCATTCACAATACTTCAAAAATAACTGACCATAAAATTATTAAAGTTGACGTTAAATGTAAATATATAAAGAAATTATAATATAAAACTATATTTAAGCAAAAATTTACAAGCAAAAATATCAATTTAGTAAAACAGCATTTAAAAACTTATATTACTTAGCAATGTTAGGTACGGTCAGCACTTGGATGGGTGATTGCATAACCCGTCGTACCGGTACCATTTGCCATTAGAAAACAATTAATGGCGCCCTAGATATCGGAGGCAAATTTCTAGAGAAACAGGCCTTAACTCAATACATACATAACTACATAAACACAGCTGAAGGACCTCGAGGTCGATGGCCAGTTGGGTAAAACCTAACAAATACAAATACTACTACTAACTATAACTCCATAGATATAAATAACTTGTAAAACACGTTCAAAAATAATTTAAAAACCTTGATTAATAAGTGTTGTCAAGTTCAAAAAATTAAATCAAAAACTCAAAACTGTCCATGGATAAATAATCGAGTTATTGCAGCTAGGAATGAAAAAGATTTTGCTTATAAAGTTTTTATAAATAACAAACGTAACTTTTTGCACAAATGGCACTTTTATAAAGTATGTCAAAATAAAGTTGTAACAATTTTAACAGAAGAAAAAATATGATGAATACAAAATTGATAAAAATTTAAAAAAATGCCTACAAAATGTAAAAACTTTAATCAAACCTAATGATGATGCATTTAGCAAATCTTTGCAGCCAGATTTTAATAATGCTGAAAAATTCAATCATTTTTTTAAAGATAGTTTTTCTAAGGTCATAAATAGTATACATGTAATCAACTGTAATTTAAATGTAATGATAACGTCTGTATTAAATATTACACGTTTGAGTAATATTAATACAATTAGTTTTAAAGAATTAGAAAAAATAGATATGCATTTAGAAATCAAAGCAAGCCCAGAGCATGCACACTATTAAAGATACTTTTAGCGTTATAGGTCACCATATTTTAAATAAAATCAATACATCCTTGACATCAGCAAAATTCCAAAATTTTCAAAAATTAGTACATACCGATTCACAAATGTAAGAATGCTATTAATCTCGACCAGTTTAGAAGTATTCATTTACTGATGATTATAGAAAAAATGATTGAAACAGTTGTACATAAACAACTATTAGGGTATTTTGAAGAAAAACTATTTTTATGAAAGACAATCAAGTTTTTGCAGAACGTATTCATATGAATCTGCACTAAAGGAATGCAAAAAACACTTAATAATAAATTTTTAAAACAATAAGTAGATATTTTAATTAATATATTGAAACAATATGGTATAGATGGTATAGCTTTGGAATGGTTCAAAGATTATTTTTGTGATCGATTTCACAGAACAAAATATAAAGACAAATTATCCTCTGATTTAGAACATCCTTACAGTGTTCCTCAAGGCACCATTCTTGGACCTTTACTTTTTATAATTTATATAAATCACATAAATAAAGTTATTAAACATGCTCTGATTAATTTATTTGCGGGTGATGCTTTAATATATTATAGCGGGTATAGTATCTAAGAAAAAATTGCATTACTTAATGAGGATTTTGACAATTTATTTAAGAGGCTAATCGCTAATATGATCGTTTTAAATACACAAAAAATAAGAGTCATGATAATTTCTAATAAGTGTGTTTAAAATTACGAATCGTTCATTCTTTAAATTGATCATGAAAAAGTAGAATGGGTGCAAGACTTCAAATATTTAGGGATAACTATTAATAATAAATTGGATTTTAAAAAACACTTCTCTGAACTAATAAATAAATTAAGAAAATATTATAAATGTATAAAAATGTAAAAACAGCATAAACATTGAATAAATAAATAAATACTTAAAAATGCGCTATATATATGCATAATAGATGAAGTCATTTATTATAATTAATAATTTCATTTATAAAATAATAACAGTTATCTGATAGAAAAAATGAATACAGAAAATATATATTATCTGAAACCTTAGTTTATACTTTGCGAATGTTGTGTATTCAATTGTTCTATTATATATATATATATATATATATATATATATATATATATATATATAAATATATATGTCCGTCAAAAAGTGTACATCATATGGGAAACTTTTTATTATGCATTTCTCAGAAAATTTTATTCTTTAGAATAACTTCATTCAAATATACGTAGTGTCCTATACTTTACATTTTTCAAAATGGTCAAATTCTGAATAGTTTGTTATTTTTAAAAATTACACAATGATTCAGTAATTATTTTTTGTTTTGTATTAGTTTTGTCTTATTCAACAATCCCAACGCCACAAAACATCTATTCTTTCTATTACTTTTGTAAAAAATAAATTAAGTTCAAAATTTTTATGTGTAAATCTTCAAAAACTTACAATTGAAAGAAACGAACTAAATGTTAGTTTTTTCTTTAGATTTCTTATTATTTGCTAAAGTCTAGTATTTTTCCAAAATAGCTTAGTAGTAGTTGTTACTACTAAGTCTCTAAACTTTTCTTCAGTAACAGATTATATAATAATATTTGATAGAATAATTTCTGTTGCACTTATATTATGAGAATTAATTTTTTGCTAATTTTTGACATTTGATAGATGTTAAAAGACGGCAACATTTTTAAATTAAAAAAAATAATTTATTGAGCTTTTAAATTTGTTTGTAGAAACGGTAATGGATAATGTAAGCTACGATATTTTGTATGTGGGATTGCTTCACTCGCACCCCTACGCTACGCTTTTTCGCATATCTCATTAATAACAGCTAATAGTATATTAAATTTAATATTATTTTAGCTGACTGGATGAAATAATTTTATATAATATTTTATAAACTTTTAATTAAACCAACCGGTTTCAATAAATAAAAACAACATTATCGAGATTTTTTTAAATCAAATTAATGACAAAAAAATAAAATAAATAAAAACTCTGTTTTTCACAGAATCCCGATTTTCGCCTTTTGAAAGTTTAAATTGTTTTTCCGGCCATCATAATGTCCGCTTATTTATCAAATAACCGGCTGGTTCAGATAAACATTATGAAATAAAACATTTTGTAATATTATGGTATGTTGAAACAAAATAATAATTTGCGGGTTTAATAAATAGGTTTTAACAAGTGTTTAATTACGTTTTATTTTTTTTAGTAATTATACATTAAATTTGATTTATAGCATTTTATTTATTTTATTGGTTATTTAAGCTACAAGGAACGAAGGTACGTTTAACATACGAGGAAGGTTATTATAGGCCAGATGTTTATGTACGTACGATGCTCCGAGCAGCTTATTACATTTTTTCCGCTACCAAAACTATGCCAAAACTAATCAAATATCAAAATTTTATATTAGTATAATTTGAATTGACAGCTAAAATTGACATTTCTAAAGCAAAGTTTGTACGATTTTTGTCATTTATCAGAATTTATACAAATTTTATTATTTTGATATGGAGTAGTTATTTACCTATTTACAAGTAAGAAACAAATACTAGATGCTAGGTAACTTGCTTCACTGGCTCCAGAAGGTGAGTGGCTTGTCTACACGGCTCACCAACCATATCATTATTTATTATGACATTTTTTTATATTCCTAGGAACGTAAGTAAATTACTTACGTTTTGTTTTCAAGTTAAATTTGATAAACAAACCTTATGCACAACTTACGATGCAAGTTACTATGGACGCGGGGTTTACTTACGTTGTTGGTTGCGGGAAAAACAAGTTACATAAAATTAATATAGATAATTATTTGTGTGGTAATGCGTTTCTAATTAAAACCATGTCTTATGTACTTATTACCAAATGAAGGGCTAAACCGGTATACTACGTGTGTATTGTAATTTATTATATTCAGAAGAAACATTAGACACAGTTTGAAATTTGATTGTTATGTAATCAAAGGCGTTGAGAGTTGGGTTTAATTATAAATTCTGACATAATAAATACTATGTACTATGATATTTCTAGGTGGGCTTGTTGATGCTTCTTAAGTGCTAAATATAAATTTTATTTATATGCTTGTCCATATAAAAAGACTAATATTGAAACATCAATCTTTGAAAATTTCCCATTAAGCAGGCTTCCGTTTTATTATATTTTCTGTTCAATTATAGTCGACCGTGAAATTTGGATGCCAGTTTGATAAATAAACATCAGAGATCGATTATGAACTTAATTCAACACAGTGAATATAAATTCCATTACAGGAGTATCTCCTTTGATTAACTCTATTTAACAGCGTGTGGGGAACGTGACATGTTGTGTATCTCGGTTTAATTTATCTCAATCGTTTGATGAAAAGAGGATGGAGCGTTTCTTCGTATATGCCCGTCTCAAGAAAGCATTATCTTGCCTGAGAAATGTATTCCATCTACAAGAACCATGAATGAAACTGACCAACAAATAAAATTCAACTTTTTTAATTGAGATGGAACTAAAATATAATAAAAAGTATTTATTAAAAAAATTAATTGTTCATGGTGACAAACGATCTAATTGTAAATTATAAACATGTCTAGAATTGCAATTCATTCATTCACAGTTAAAAAGGTTTGACAAAACGCATTGATACAGTTCGTGCGAATAAAATATATAATTGGCTTGTGATATCATATTTGCATGTACAATGTAAAACTATAGAACACTCCTTTATATTATTTAGTTCGCGCAAGACGTTATGAATTTTAAGTTGTATGCATACTTTTATGAATTAGAATGTTATTCCGATGGTAGCATATTAAAATAGAATTTTGCATATATTTACAGTTAAAATACTCAATTGATTATTGATAAACCAAACATTAAATTCATTCTTGCATCTACTAAACAATAATTAGATATTTCATAGTATATATAGGTTAATTCTTTTTGGTACGTTTATTTGCCTTGAATTTCAATTTTACGTCAAATTTGAATAAAATGTATTAAACTTAGAAATAAGAGAAACACAATCTTTCAGAAAAGTGTTTGTAATATTAAGTATTCGTTTATCTTAAAAGGCGGTGTGGTGTGTATGTATTCTATAGAGGTGGTTGGTAGAAATAATTGTGGCTGCTGTAAATCTTGCTTGGTTTCCGATACCTGTACCTGTCAATGTGCCTCTCATATATTAAGACGCTCGTCTTTGACATAAACTCATGTCACTAGAAACGACAACGGGATATATCGTAGTGGCGGTTATATTTAATGCCATAAATGGATAAATAAATATAACATTAACTTGATGAGACATCATTAAAGAAGTCAATTAAATAATATTAAAACATTTTTTCTGTAAGTGTATGCATTATATTAGTAGTTGCTAATTAATTTGTCATAACAGAACAATTTTGCTGTTGTATTAATGGAACAATTGAATAGACAATGCCACTGCGTAAATAATTATATTACATCCTGCTTATTTGAATAATTTCAAATAAATCTATTAATATAAAACCCTATTTGAAATCGGGTTTCCTCTATGTAAATTTATGAAATTTTCATGCATGAAACGTTTCAATGTTAACATATATGTAAATTGTCATTTATATAACTATCATATAAAATATTGTGTTTGTCTTTCTCTTTTTTCAAAAGTTTTATTATGCAAATTTTTATTGTATATTGTCATGTGTAAACAATAAAAACATGAAAAATAGATTATTGTTCGTGATATTTTAGTGTATTGCAATAAAATTTAAATTAATATATTACTCATACACTAAAATTATTTTATAATTACTTTGCAATTTGAATAACAAATTAGAATTGTTTTCTAGTGTATAATTTACATATAATTTACGTCATTTTTGTACTACTTCTTCATTTATTCATTTTGCTTAAAATGGCAATTAATTATTTAATTGACACTAATATTATAAAAGACTATACTATCGCAATTGTATTTATAATTTATTTATACTGATATAACGTGATATATAAATGAATACCACAATAATAACTAAAAAAGACAATAACAAAATGAAGCGGTGTTTAACAAATGCGACATAATTTACTTAGACATTTCAAAAACTCATATTGTATATAGCAGGACCAAAACGCCAACGCATATCTATTAGGTGGAACCAAAAAACATTTTTTTAAATATTATTTAAATTTATGTTTTATTTAATTTATTTTTTCTAATAATACAGAGCAATTTTTGAGTAAAAAAAAGTAATGAAAAAATTAAATAAAAATAAAATGTAAATGTTATTCAGTATAGAATATATATATATATATATATATATATATATTTATTTGATTACATTCAAAATAGATATATACAATTGTTAATTTAACTTCAAATGTCTCTTATTTATGGAAAAGTACCTAATGACGAAAAAGTTTTAATTTTATAATAATTTGAGTAAATAATGAGAAATGACAAGAAACTAAAACTAACAACAATAAATATACAAAATAAAAAAGTATATAGTGCATGAAAATAAAATACCTTTCTTTACACTAAAAATTAATTTTAAAAAATTATAATAAATGAACAAAATAAACGCGGAATAATTAATAAATAATAAAAATATAAGAAAATAATATAAAAAAAAACAAAACAAAAACAAAACCTAAACAAATATAACAAACAATAAAAAATAAAGAAAAAAATTATAAAACTCTATTTTCCGCTATTTTGGAAAACATTGTTTCCTCCTTTACTACTTTTTTGTAATTCCAAACTAGCTAATAACTTTTATAAATATTATATTTTCTCTTTCACCTCTTACAGTACTTTCATTTAGAGCTCATCCCAACTTTTTTCTTCTATGAAATTTTTTTTAATACTCTGTTGTGTCCTTTGTGTGTCTTTTCTTTATGTCTCCAATAAAATACATGCTTATAAGGTCTATTTATTTGTTCTGCAATAATTGTTTATATATATATATATATAGAAGTATATTTTATATATATATATATATATATATTGCTGGAAGTATATTTTTTGCTAAATATCTTTAACCTTACGCAGGTATACATTTTTAGAGAAACTGAAATTCATAATAAATTAATGTAATGTTATCTTATACAAAAACAAATAATATACTTATAAAAAAATAATTAAAATAATACTTTTGTAAATTGTATTTAATTATTTTGTTTATTTATTTTTTAATTAATATTTTAAATAAATTTTTAATAAAGTTTTATTTAATTATTTTTTTAGTTTATTTAAGTCAATATTGCTGTTAATTTTTTTTAACTTTTCATTAATTTCTTACATTATCATGCTTTCTTGTAATATATTTTTTAATCTAATTAATTTATATTGTTTGTATATTATGATAATTGGTCGTTAAATTAATTTTTTTTAAATTTATTATTTTTGTTTACTCTTTATTTTTAATATTTTTTTAAATTTTTTGTTTAATTATATTATTGTTTTGTTTAATTTGCCAATATTTTATTACTTTGTTTAATTATTTTTTGTTTATTATTCATTTATAATGTTTTGTTTATTTTTGGTTTAATCGGAGTTGAGTCGAGTTGTAGTAGATACATTTATTGTATATTGTGTATATAAATGTAAATGTAGATCTGAACAATAATATAACCGTGGTCTTTCTTTACATTAATTTTGGTTATTTGTTAACAAATAAAAAAAATATAAATGGTAGATAAAGTAGAAAACGAATGAATTGTTAATGTCTTTTGTCAGTTAGTTAGTTAGTTGTAGTTATAGTGAGAGGATGTGTTCTATAATACGTTTGGAAGGATATTTTGCTGTTATTGTTATTAAATAACACCAATATTGCAATTTTAAAAGGAACTTGGTATATTTAGAAAAAAAGTATTTGTTAGTCCGCTATACGTATAAACAATAATTTTTAGAAAAATTGATAACATTTTTTAAAATATTTTTTTCAATTAAAAAAAATTATAAATTATTTAATACTTAAACAAATATTTTTGGTGTATGGATTAACAAATCCAAAAGTATGGTCTTGCGTTGTAAAATACATAAACATTGCATTAAAAAATAAACATAAATTAAAAAGATACGGGCGCGTACCTGTTTCAGTTGCCACCCGGTATATTATCAAATATAATATACAATTGCTTGATGAAATATTTTTGCACAAAATTTTATATGTACATCAGCAATATTTTTATAATTGTGGCAACTTTGACTACCATTAAAATAGTTTCGATTTCAATAATGGGTTAAAAATCACAACATTAATATACCCTTTTGTGCCAAGTGTTAAAAATTAACGTCAAACTTTTTTATCCTTTTTATTTAAAATGAAAACACGTTTTTTTTAATATTTGGACTGTAGAAATTGCTTTACAAATAGGTAGTAATTATGAAATATGCATATAACAAATATAATTCTAAATTACTACGGGCAAAAATCATTATGTATAAATCTTAAATATGTCTATTGCACAATAGATATCAATAGTATGCAAATCAATTTATACCAATAAATAATAAATAAGCATTTGTTAAGTGTAAGCAAATGTACTAATATTTTCTTTTTTAATTTTTCTATTAGTAATAATAGCAATAATTTTCCAATGCTCTTTCTGATTTTAAGTAGTCAGAAGAACACGGTTTAAAAAGAAATTTGTTTAATAGTATAAAAATCGGTGGAATATAAGCTTAAGGTGAATTACAAATTAGGAAATAAAATTTATGAACAAATACTATACATTTTATTTGCAATTTTCAATTAAACATTTGGATAGAATTAATAACCAAATAAATTTTACAAATTGTATTATAGTTTACTTCAATTGAATAGTAGTATAATTATTTAATACAAACATCTACAAGTTTGCTTTTATAATTATAACCGTTCTTTAGCATCATTAAATTTTAACTTCTCCATTCAAAAGGTTCTTTGGCCGCTAAAGACCGGTTTGACAAAGGGTCTGTAAAATTTATGTGTTCCGTTCTTCTAATTGAAGAACTGATATATTAATACATTTTTTTTAAATTTTGTATATAAGTATAAATAATTGAATTTCTGTTATATGAATAAATATAGTTTAGCATTACATACGTTAAACTGTAAAATAGATCAAATGATTTTTATGGCGGCAAAATATAAACGACAATGTTGATTATATATGTTAAAACAATCGTTATCTTAAACAAACAAAAATAATTAAATGAACGCATCCTTTATATTTATGATAAACCTATCGGTATTCACTTGATCACAAAAAGACGAATTTTATATTTGTTTCCTTTTTTATTTCTAGTAAAATTATTTTACTTTTATCTATAAGCAAGTTCTACCATAGACTTTATAATGTTTGGATGAACGGGTTAACTATAAATTAGGCTTGTCCTGGCATCTTATTACCTTATAACTCAAGACAAGGGTGTGGTAGAATCTAATTATCGCTTGAATCTATATAAGCTTTGACTGGCCACTTTACAGTCGGTCACATTATTGCACAAATTCGATCAATATTATTATTTTTGTTATTACTTGTAGTTTATTAAATTACTTTATTACACGTAAAGCAAAGCTTAGCCTAATAAAAAATAATTTCTTCCTAAGAGATAAATCTCATTTAGTTATGAGAATAATTAGTTTGAATTTTAAAACACCTTATGGTACATAGGTTGTTAAACACCTACGCCACTTAAAAAATACCGATAGTCGTAAACGCAAAGGAATAAAAAATAAAGTATTGGAAATTGTACTAGAAAGATAATTGTTTTTTTTTAAATATTTCACAAATTTTACCCATACAATTGTAATGTTGAACTTTAAAGCTACATACAAAAGAATCTTCAATATCAATAAAATACAAACATTAAAATGTTTTATAATGTCATAGCGGAGAATAATAATTTTAAACAAAACATGCGCAATAAAAATCCTATAAGATTAATTTACTATATTTGAAGTGTATAGGGTGGTAAAATTTGGACGTTGCTAGAAAGAGCTACCTCAAAAACTAAACTTGCAAGAACAATTCTGATAAGGTAGTCTTGGTCAAATTTTGCAAGAATCGTTTATTGGTAGTAAAAGGATATTTTTCTCATTTTTCGTTTCTAATGAAAACGTGATTTTTGAAAATCAGCCGTTTTCTATTATGGCTCCTATTTGGTTTTGTTTTCTGAAGTTATTTAAACAAGGCTGTTGGTACTGTTTACGTTGAACGTAGTGACGTAGTTAGTATTTTTTTTCTTCTGATTTTAACTTTATGATATATGTGATTAGCTTTCTTGTTCAAATAGTAACTATAGAGCGCTATATATTTATAAAATGTTGAATTTTATACTGATTTCTAATATATATATATATAGTTTGTTGCGTTTGCAATTATTAATAGCAATTACTTTAAACAAAATAAAAACACTTGAACTAAGTAAGATTTCATGTTTAACATTATTCAGACAATGATATTAATATTTATTTTAAACTTAAATTATGACAAATAAAATAAATCAAATTAGTGAACTTTGCTGACTGCTGACTAGTAATTATTTTTTTATATTTTACTGCCATCACACATGTTGAACAATTTGATTTAATTAATTTTACTGATATCTCAATTATGTGTTTAGTTGAGTAAAATTAAAAATAAGTATAAATAAAAACAGACAAACTTATTTTGTTATTTATAGATTAATATATGAATATATAATAATTTGTAATTAATAATGTAATTTAAGTGTTATTACTTATTTACGTTCATTAATCCAGTCCTCAATAAATAAAGTATTGTTACATCTAAGTGCTAAGTGCTAAGTAGTAATTCCATAAATTTATACAGATGCTGAAACTACTATGTTGAATTAGGTTATTTAAAAATGGCATTTTTAAGAAGCACTATTTTAATTTTTCGTTTTACAATTAACCTGTTAATATTGATAAATAGCATGTATGCTAAGTGTACATAAATTAAGTACAATCGCTTTAATTTTAGTGTAATTCGAATTTTCATGACAAAAGTAGGGAACATAGAAATGGACCAACGGTCGTAAGGCAGTTCCGGTCTGTGGTGGTCAGGCCACCTTAAGCTAACACTTCCATGAAGGCGGAAACTTCACTAACTACATGCAAACTTGGGGGGTGCTTTGACACCGTCATTAACTCGATATTTGATGCTAATTAATCGAAATGGCGCTGAAAATGTTATTTAACTACCAGAATATTGCATAAGTTTGGTTGTGTTCTCATGTTCGTTGATGGAATGAAATTATGTATAATTTTGACAAATTGAAATATATAATAAATAATATCGTGTAGTTAATAGAAGAACACTTCAAATAGCCATCTTACTTCAATGACAACTTGAATTATATGTGAAGCGTCTAATGACAATAAACACTTATTGGTAAATGCAATAAAAATATTCAGATTTTAGTAGATTTAATTTTACTGCAGTAAGATAACATTTTTAATTAATTGATAATAGTAAATCTTCTTAAATTTGAAAGCGGTATTTACACTATTTCACTTTAGATGCACCCAACGTGAACCGTTCGATGAAGGACCGTTTCATCAAAAGTGTTGTCAGTACTACACTAAACAACGCTAGCTTCAATTTAAATTCAAATCAACTACCAAAATTAATTTATTCAGAAACACGCTGAATTAATTTGATTCTTTATAAATCAATATTGCTTTACAATTGCTAATTTTATAAATTTTAAATCTAAAGAAAGATTGAATGTTCTTAGGAATGTGCAAATTTTATTTGTATATTAAACCAAAGGTAGGCACCCTATCGCAATAGCGTATCTGCATTTTGATTACTGCCTGGCACATTTTTTAATGAGAAAATATTTTATTGTTTTAAATACTTCTATGCTAGTAATAGTGTGGAATAACACCAAATATGAACAGGTAATTATATATGGTGGTAATTAGACCCCTCACCACATACGGAGCACTCGTATGGAGTGGAAAAAACCACACTCGGGACTACAGCAATTAAGCTAGGCAGAGTACAGAGGATGGCATGTTTGCTGATAACGGGAGCAATTAGAACGACCCCAACAGCAGCCATGGAAGTTTTACTCTTACTACCGCCACTTCACATAGTCGTGATGGCCGAGGCGATGCAAGTAGCGTATAGACTATAGATAAATGAACATGTATATAATCATGGGACTCACAGACCGAGTATTACAAACATGCTGCATAAAGAAAAACTCTAATGATGAGATCAGACTTTGTGAAAGGTTACCGCATTCAAAGGTCCTTTGATGTAGTAATACTATCGCGGGACGACTGGTCAAAAGAAAACTATCCGACCGCAGGGCAAGGAAACATCTACACAGATAGAGCCAAAAACCAAACTGGCACCGGAGCTGGAATATATGAAGGCAAAAACCGGGGGAAACGATTGACGCAATTCCTGGATAAATATGCCTCAGTTTTGCAAGCGGAGGTGGCCGCCATTGAGTTGTGTGCCAGGCACATGATGATGATGAAATCGGGAGTTCAATCTAACAGACCGATTACCAACAGCCAAGCAGCATTACAGTTGTTACGACCGCCAGTAATAAAATTCAAACTGGTCTTGGATTGCATAAATAGATTGGAGGCACTGGCCAAAAACAACAGAGTACGTCTTGACACCAAAAGACCAATGCATATAAGAACTTTAAGGCTGACCAGCTAGCCAAAAAGGGAACAACAGAACCCACATTAGGGATTCCACACAAAACCGGAAAAGAATTAATCCAACGCAAACTTGCAAAGGCAGACTGTATGTAGGACGTACCCAACCTTTTGTCGCGCTCTTTTTACTCATGATGTTA
>JARJEC010141332.1:0-11923 GCA_030264575.1 Tachinus sp. AB-2021 | reverse complement strand
ATTTATATATATATATATATATATTTTATAACTTTTTAAAAACCTTGATATTTGACAATAATAAAGTTGTGTACACTTCTTATAAACAATAAAGCTAGACTAATCATAAGGATGGTTTCGACCTCTACTACGTGGTACTTTATTATAAAATAAAACAATTTACTAAGTTTTTACCACAAAAATATTTATTTTGAAAATCAATATATTAACGACTTAAGTTTCGACTTGTGAACTTCATTATCAAGGTCAGTATCAAGCAAGACTAACTGACTCGAATAACCAATTGAATTTACGAGCAACCAGTATCACAACGCCTAGCCTGGCCATATAAACAAAATGATTATGTAAAAAGTTTATAATCAATTATCAAAATCTACACCGTTACAAGCGGCAAAAATTAAATGATTGTTAAGCAATAGTTCGATATTTTGCATTATTATCTTATACGAATAACATTTAATTTTTAATTCTATTTATTTGAAATATGTTGTATAGTTCTTAATGTTTAACATTTTGTTATATTTTTTATATATTTTATTATTATATTGTTGTAACAACTAATCTTGATACTTCTTTATATTTTGCAATAATTATCAATTTTCCGCAATGCTTAAAAAAGCAATTTTCACTATTTTTCAAACATACCTAGGCATTTTATATGCAGTACTTATTTTGCAAAATTATTAACGTTTTCGGCATTTTGTAACATTAATTTACATTTTGAAACGATAATTTCTGAATTTTTAACATTACTTAAAATTATAGACATTAAATATACATTTCAAATCAATATTGATTTATAAAAATTCTTTACATTTTCTACACTTTTTTTAAAATTTCATGACGGAATTTTCAATATTTTGTAATCAACTCTGAAGATGATTAATTAACATTTTTTCATTTCCATTTGTTGCAACGTCTTTTTAAATAATTTATAATTTTTTAATTTTGTAACGTAGGCTTGACAATTCGCACTAACTTGCGAATAAAATTTCACGCATTTTACACTATTTATCACATTGTAACATTGCTCGTAATTTTGTATACTTTGAAATAATACTTGGACATTTAATCTATATCCATATTTACTACTTAACTTTTATAATTTTTTACTTAGTTTAGTTTATTTAATAAAAATGTACTTATATAATAAATCATAAACATAGATTCATTCTAAAAATTATAAAATCAAAACTCCACAAATATAACAAGAAAAGTATATTTTTTAACTTATCTTGTTCACAAAGCATATATACATTTCGACATGTGTCATTAACAATGGTGATTAAATAATAAATAAAAATTTCCATAGAGATGGCGCTATTTTATAAAAACTATAGACATCTATACATTATGTATCTAATTTTGACACATAACCTATATATATATATATATATATATATATATATATTTGTAAAACGCCTACTATATTATTAATACAGAAATCTACAAACATAATGTCAGAAAAAATATTTGTTATTATAACCTTATAAACATATGCATTTTACAAATGTCATTATTAAATAATCATAATAATTAAAATATAAAAATATTGTAATTTAATAAATATTTTTATATTCTTTACAAAATATATTACGTGATTCAATCCAATAATTTATGATTATTATTAATTAAATGTTTAGCAAACTTAGATTTTTTTAAATTTTTATTTATAAAAGCTTTCAAATGATTTATATCTAATCTCAAATTTTCTAATAGTGTGCCCTATATAAATTCCGTTACAATCATTGCATTTAAGTTTATATATTCTTGAATTGTTTAAATAATTTAACTTTCCTTCTGCATTAAATAAAAGATTTTTTAAATTTAAAGTGGTTTTAAATGCAACATTTTTATCAATAAATATAAATCTGATCACCATTATTGGATTATCTCATGCAATATTTTGTAAAGAATATAAAAATATTTTTTGAAACTAAAATATTTTCATATTTTAATTATTATGATGTTTATTTAATAATGACATTTGTAAAATGTTTATAAGGTTATAATGTCAAATATATTTTCTGACATTATGCTTATAGATTATTAAATAATTACTATGCCATTACTCCATTTGAAATAACCACCAATTGAGCTACGGAGATATCTCAATTGGCATTGGTTTTATGTTCTACAGCTACGTCAAAGTCATTAATTCATTTTATTTGTCAAAGTGCACTTGACGCTTTGTCTCGTGCATATTTCAATAACATAAATTTATGCAGTTTTTAGGCAACTTTATTGAAAAGTTTGCTTGAAAAATATGTTTGCAAGCAAATTTTTCAATAATTTTCAATGTTAAGATATTACTATTGAAAATATATAAAATAGGCGTTCTCGTTCTCCCGGTTGGCTTATTGTTTCACATTATTATCAAAAGAGATTTTAAAGGTAGAAAAAAATCTTTATTTTAACAATATTATTTTTCTCTATACGAATAATTAGTGTGTGAAGAAGTTTGAGAAAAAAAAAATCGTCAAATTTACTTTATTATTTACCATTATTTTTTATGAGCTCAAAATATTTGATTATTAAACTTATTATAATACCATAAACACAAATTAATTATCTATTACTAACTTTTGAGATATTAACTTAAAATGTTTATAGAATAATTTGCCGTCCTTAAGAAATTGTAAAATTAAAATACGATTTCCTTAACTTGTTTTATGATTTTCGACGCATTGACGTCGTTATCTAGCTGCGATCGGATCGGTGCGGCTCGTATCGTGTGACATAGATAAGAAAGACAAAATCCGTATTCGGCATTATCAAATTTTGTAGCACATGGTCGCATGTCTACATTAGAAAATATCATGCCGCTTATTGCTCAGTGTTGCCCCGTTGAATTACGCCTTTAAACACGTTACTATAAAAAAAATTGATAAATACTTGATCAATAAAAAAAAAATGAAGAGCACTAGCAACATCTCGTGACAACAACCATGCTGTTTAATTGACCGTACTATTAAAAGCTATTATTTTTTTGCAAAGTTATTTACCGCAAATAAAACTGTACGGTGACCGTGATTAACGTTGCTTAACTTTTGCAACGAATTGATAGATTTACATAATTCTTATAACCTGCAATGAGACCTTTGATTGTTGTATTTCAACAGTGTTACTCGTTGATTTCTTTTGTTGCTGAGCAACTTTATGGCAATAAAGATACGACTTTACAGCTTTGTTTATAGACAAATTAAACCCGTATTTTTGTGCCAATCAATAAGTATTTTATTTTGAAATCATTATTTATGATTAATTTGATTTAAGTTTAAATAAAATACATAATGACGTCATGTCTGTTTGATTTAGGATACTAAAAAATATCTAGATTATTTACATTTTTGTAAACTGTTTATTATTTTTGAAGTGAAAACTTTTATTTTGAAGTGTGAGTCGGAAAAAGCGGAGAAACAAAACGTAAACCAATTAGGGGGACCGGATAGTGATACAGGCAGTGACAAATGGAAATGAGTAAGACTGGGGACGAGTGCATTCGCAGAGTGGCTGTGGACAAATAAAAAATATCACACTGGCGTTGACATTTAATTTTCAGTATAATATATTATAAAATAATTAAAGGTTTTACTTCAACTGTGTGTGATCCATGCACACTCACTTTTTTTTCAAATTACTTTATAATTAAATGGAATGGACAACATGTCCCCAATAAAGCCACAAACATTAAATTGAAATTTAAGATTTTCAAGTCATTAAATTTATACAATTTTCATAATCTGCAATGACTCTTTTAATTATTGTATATGAACAGTTTTCCTGTTGATTTTTTGTTGCCGGACAACTTTATTGCCCTACGGCAATAATAACCAAATTGCTCCTGCATTTTGTCCCAATAAATAACATTATAGTGGCAAAATAAAAGAAAATGAATTTGTTTGGTATTTATTATTATTATTATTTTATGAAATCATTTAAAGAATACAGAAAAGTGTAATATATATTTATAGCGTTGAATAATTATTATAATATATTAAAATATAATTATTCACATCATTAAACGATTTACAATTCAAATGGTTACATCTGGTTTAATGATAAATTATTAATAATTATAATTGTAGATTGCTAAATAAATAAATAATCCATCAATTACTAAGATAATGCTTGAATTAATCATGACCGAAAATCAAGTATCGCGCTACAAGCATAATAATTTATTCATTCATGAAAATAGTGTAGACGGCGTTGATTTAACAATGGGTTCAACTCTGCCGCCGCAGGCATGCGTCTGGTTCTTTTGATAAACAATAAACAATTTGAGTGTGATTCAAGTCGATAGGTATATAAACTATAACATGTGATCAATTATTCACCGCTATCAATAATGTGTTGTTTAAGTTGCTGTTAAGATCGATAAAATTTGTTGGCGTAAACTAGAATATCTAAGTATTGATTTTGTCAATGCGGCGCGGTATTCCTGCAACGCTGAAAATGTTGTGCACGTACGAGCCGCGAGGGCGCGCTACCTCACTAAAAACAAGTCGACAGCAACTGATAACTACATGTGATATAGTGCAGAAATTTCATTGGTTATTTTAATGGAAAATAAAATAATTGGTTTTATGTAAAATGTAGTGTCAATGAAATTAATGTTCCTAGTTTTGCATCTACAAGTAAGCCACCTTTGAAAATACATAACTCAATTAATACATAGTTGCAACTGCAGGTGATATATAGAATAGTAAAAAATGTTATATATTCAATTGTTAAATACTATAATTTTTATAAATAATAATCATGGTTTTAAAAACAAATTGAAGTTATTGTGAGCATTAATTATAAGTTTAATTAATAATAATAACAATAAAAATTAATACAATGTGATTTTAATATTAAGATAAACACACAGTGCTAAAACCAATTAAAGCGTTTAGTGATTTTAAAAAATATCATGCGATGTAACCGAAGGTTGTTATATATTAAAGTAAAAAGCTTTTTGATATTATCAACAATATTGTCGACGTTAATTATATTAATAACAATAATAAATCATAGACCGTCAATTTTAAGAAGCGTATCGTATAGTGTAGATCTAAGTTTTAAATACGCACAACAGAAACCAGGTGGGTTTCTTAGCAATTACAAAGTAAATAATGAAAGTTACTGCAGTTTTAAGTATAACTTACCGGGTAAATTTAGTTACGAAGAGAGGGATCTCGAGTTCAGTCCCGAGCTTGAAACGAAAAGCTCGTATAGGGTTCTGTACAATGTGTTGGAAGCCAGGGAAACTTATAACGCCAGTGCGCCGGTGACGTACGCTACCCACGTTACACCTGAGTTTATCAACTACATATCAGAAATTGCAAAGCATTGGGAGGGGGCTGTCAGCGTGGCCGCTTTTGTACCTGACGATGACGCCGACTTCATCACAAAACAACTACTGCACGTGTGTCAATGTCTGCCTGAAATGTCTAAAGTCTCAGTTCACTACGTTTTTCCAAAATCCCACCCGCCCTATGTAAAGAATCCCCGTATTACACAAACAACTTGTACAATACCCGAAACGTCCACTTATGTAACATATCGTACAAGCAAAAAACTTCCTTATCCTGTAAATTTAGCACGTAATGTAGCCAGACAGGCAGCGAATACTGAATATGTATTAGTATCTGACGTCGAGTTAATACCGAGCGAAAAGCTCGCCTCTAAATTCAATCAGATGATGTATAGATTGGCCGCATTGCGACGCCTCAACTTTCCGTCCCGTGTATTTGTCGTACCTGTTTTTGAAGTTGAGAAATACGAGACGATACCGCGTACGAAGGATGAACTAATTAAACTCGTCAAAGAAGAAAAGGCCTTATATTTTCATCGGCATATATGTTCGCACTGCCAAAAGTTTCCGGGGCTCGAGAATTGGCTGCAGCAGGAATCTGGAGACTATCTCAAGGTTAGTTGACTTAAATTTATTTATAAATGTATATTGTATATTTTTTAAAGTTTATCAACCGCACACTATAAAAAGCATTTTTAATAAAGCAACTTTCTTCATAAAATAAATATTTACTGGAAAAAATTAAATTAAAATCCTGACATTCTAAAATCCTCCAAACAAGAACAAACTAAAAATTTCAACAAATTTGCCACAGATTTAAAACAAAAATCTTATTATGCACAAATATATCTTATATAGAACCAAACGTGTTTTCTTAAGAATCAATTTAGTAAAAAATATACAACAAAGATATTTTGAATACGATTCAACTATTTTTATAAATCATATTTAAAAAATTGAATAACTTGTTATATTTATTTTATCAACAATATTTGGAGATTAATTAATTAATTCCCGAATTAGCGGTCAAATATCCAGGTGTAGTTAACCTCTAGCGTCGGTGGTTAGCCTATAAAGATGTCAGAATAGGCTAACGTTAAATAAATTAAAAACAAAATTTACTGGGCAGCGGTATGATGGGAACAAATAAAAAATAATAGTAATTTGCAAATATTATATGTTATGAAACACTTACATCGAAATCTTTAAAATTTTACTTTGTTTTTAATAAATTTCAACAAACATATTTATAAACCTATTGAGTAGTAAAATTGGTATACTATTATTTGTCATTATAATAAAAACCAAAATATAAATAACACAACCTACAAATATTTATAACTGTTAATACAAAAATTTATTTATAACATTAATTTATTTTGGTAAAACTACAGACAAAATTCTTCGAAAACAAAATCTCCAAATCGCGTTTATACCAAGTTGCAAATTATCAAATATTTTATTCAATGCTAAAGATGAAATCAATCCCTTAAGAAAATCAGGTGATTATGAATTATTATGTTCCGAATGCAATAGTGTATATGTGAGATAAACCGGATGAAGCTTCGAAAAACGTTAAAAATAATACGGAATATTATAGAGACTTTAGACTAAATCAAAACAAGAGTTCATTTGCTAACCATTTTCCAAATTGTAATCATAAGTTTCCGGACATCAATAATCAAAAAATGTTACATATTTGTTCAAAAGGCCTTAAACTTAATTATTTAGAATTCGCCGAAATTATTAAAAATAACTGTAACCCCTTTGTTAATTTATTTATAAAAAAACAATCAGAATTAAATAAATATAGTTCCTCACTATTCAGTTTTTTATATTGAATCTTTAAAACAGACCCACTTTAACTTATCTGTATACCTGTGATCACTTAACCCCCGCGCACAATTATTTTGTATACCTTGTAACTACCTGTTCATAATCACTCATTAAACTGTTTTTAATCGTTTATTTGTCTATATAAATATATTTTTCTGTAACTGTTGGCCACTTGATAATGACATATCTGGAAACTCGAGTCGCGTTTATTTTTATTTTTAATAAATTAATAATTTTTGTGCTTAGAAAATATAGTAATTTTTGTTTTATTTAGTTCTAATAATAACGTACCACATAGTAGAGGTCGAAATCATCCTTATGAACAGGAAATACATTACGAACGTTTAGGGAAACAAATTAATAATTGAGTTCTTTCATTTCTGCAATACTAAATTTGACGTACCTGATATAAGATTATACCAGAGTCAAAGCAAACATTGAATTGCGAACATTTTTTTGCATGAATTTCAGGATGGATGAGTCTAAATCTGAAAATATAATGTTATTCTCTAACAACAACAGCGCTTGTACCATTATAAGTGTACAATACAATCATTAAAATTAAGCAGGAAATGAATACAGATCTCTTACAAATCTATCGTGACTAGCGTAGGGATACAATTTACACATTTACACAAGCGACTAAAAACACTAATTTATTTATTTATTTTATATTTATAATTATCACTTAACCTCACCTAACAAGTAGAATTTTTGTATAAATGAGTATTATTTTTTAATAAATATAAATATTTACTGATTTTTTTAAGACGATTTAACTTTGCGAATACATTTTGAAAAGTAAAATTGTGATACCCGAAAAAAGCTTTTGAAGCATCTTGAAATTGATACGAAAAAAAAAACAAGAGTTATATTTTATGGGTAGTGCACTACGCATCACAGTATCTTTATATGTAATAAATGAACTCGCCAATAGCTTTTCAAATTGTACTGGTACAAGTCTCATAACTGATTTGAATACTCAAATGTAGCTTTATCTATTGCTTCTATTTGTTGACACTGCAACATGAAAACAAATTTGCCATGTATCTCGTAGGAAAACGTCATTAAATTTGCATGCTAGTTACTAGCTTTGTTTACACGTTGTCAATCGTTGGCATACTAGTAAAGTTTTCTAATAAGAAAATATCAAGCATAAGCATTAATCTTTTTTTTTTGTAAAGTGGCAACGGCCTAGCATCACTATTATGGGCGGAAAAATTCAAGGTCGGATACTTTTTATATGGGTTTGTTTTTACGAGACTACAAAATTAAAACGCAAAATTTGTTCGAGACAGCTTTATCAGAATAAAATTCTTCTAGCATTTATTGTTTACGAAATTTTGTCTATCCTGTACATATACAATTAAAAATATAAATTCGACAACTTAAAACAAACAATTATAAAAAATGGTTATAAATAAAATTCAGTTTAATACTAACAAACTCTTTACATTTTAACTTAGAAAAACATTAAGAAGATAATGTCATATGCATGGTGGAATCATTGAGATTCTTGTCTCGATGTACGGTATGTTTAATTACAATCTCGAAGTCTTTTCATTCCGACAAAACACACCATTTATTATACGCCATTGTGTGCAAAATAAACAGATTTTGTTTTGCTTTCAGCCTCTACTTGCAGCGAAAAGAGAATACCCTTTTCACCGTTGGGAACCGATTTACATCGGAACTAAAAACGAACCTTTTTACAGTGAAGCACTTTCATGGGAGGGAAAACAAGATAAAATGACGCAAGTAAGCATTATAACACAAAACTTAATCCGCACTCTCTTGTTTTCTTTTGCATGCGTCTATTTTTACCGTCAACGGAGACGAAATAAATTACATTTAAATTAATATGATTCTATTAAATAGAGTTTCAGTTTCATTTCATAACTTGAAGTGTATTGACCAGTAACATTATATAATTAAAAAAATGAGTATATTTTTTATATGCCTTATTGAATTAGGATTATCGTTTTAGAAGAAAAATTCCGTCACTTTTCAATATCGAGATTTACTTTTGTACAGAAATAGAATCGTAAATATGATCGAGAAAAGAACATTCAATGCGTCAATTGAAAATGGAAAAGGGACTTTCAAAGCTTTTGTAGAAGTAATATTGAACAACAATCTTTTCTGAAAATACAAAGGAATATTAAATATTTTAGCGTTGCATTTATTCATTTCGTAACGTTTGAAGTTTAATTAAATTGTAAAAATTCATTTCATCAAGAAATAACAATAATAGCACTGTTGCTGGTAAAAATGAAAATTATATGCTACAGAAATATTTCATGTTACTAAATAAAATACTACATATGTCCTTACAAAGATAGAATCAAAGTAATATATATTATATAAAATAATTTAAATGTGAGCAAGTTATTGTCGTCACGTTATGCATTTTCACTTCACAACAAACGATGATCGTCGCCTACGCAATTTCATTTCACATGGTCGACCGTGGAATTACGTAATTCGCAACGGAAGCATGTTAAAATCAATCATTCTCTTCGAAGTGCCTGTGGGTGTCAATCTCAAAAGGATATTCCAGATTGTTCAGACTCTTGTTTTTTAAGGATTCCTTGAAATTAAATGATTACAATGTCGAAGTGACAAGACTTTAAGAATTATTCGGAAAAATCTTGTAATGCCAATTGCAACAATTTTTAGCAATCTTGTACCATTAATATCTAACTATACTACATTGTACTAATATGAAAGCAATTTCAACTTTCTTTGTTGTAAAAATATTATTTATTAGAAGTTCAAGTAATGATATATTTTGGATGAATTTGGTAGCCGGACCAGTCAAAGATGAGTTAGGCTGCTGCATGAATTAGAAAAACATTTTTTCTCCGCGTAGCATACACAATTTTTTATGCGATTAAAATGATTACAGAAATTTAAACATAGTAAAATAAGGTGTTCAAAATATAGAAATATGTTTAAAAAATTTTACAATTTTAATAAAACATAGTTTTATTGAATTTTATTCTGTAATTCTGTTGTTCTTTTTAAATTTTAATTGAAATAGTAAAATGTAGTTCCATAACTTTCTTAGTTTTTATATTTACCTAGTACAATTGTAAGGATCTTGCATCAAGTCCTACATACTATCAATATTTCTAAACAAAGTTAATGATTTATATTATTAGTTAATTAATTCACCTTGCAAATAATTAAATTTCTTATGATAAATTACTTTATATATGTGTATGACAACAATGGCACAGATTCTACCAGTTAAATTGAGGATTTACATAAATTTATTCAGTCACAAACAAGTTGCATAAGTTAGAGTATGGAGTGGCAATATATTATTTCAATGCTATCATTTGCATTCTCCAGTATATGATTTATTTAAACATTTAAAGTTATATACAAATTTTAAATCGTGTATTGTTTAAGGAGTATTTGATTATAATTTACTCTTATCAGTAACAGCGTTGATTTAACTTGCATTATTAATTTGTATTTAAAATAATTAATTAAGCAAGCAAAAAGATAATATAATTATTTCATCACACTGTTTGTACGGTATTACACCAAATGCTCATTTTTGTAAACTATTTTTGTAATTTGATGTGTGTCCACATGCAGGAAATTTTAGAGAAAATGCTGATCAAAATTAATGTTTAAACAAAATACAATAAATACATCCAGTAGTAAAGACTACTGGAGAAAGGAAGGAAATGCATTTATATTTTATTAGTATTAATTAAACTTGATGGTAGTTTAATTAGTCCATTAGACCATTTCTATTCTTGTTTTAATACATTGTTTTCTATAGTTTAAAAATCCATGCTGTACACTTTCTCTTCTTTGTTTGTCTAACATTTTTTATATCTACATTTGCAAAGATTATAGTTTTATAGAAAAAATATATATTGCAAAAGTTTGGTTTGGTTTTCCACTTAACCAAAAAATTTTCACAGAAATTAGTCCAAATTATTTTTTGTACTAATTAAACTACCATTAGACCTTTTCTGTTCTTGTTTTAATACAATGTTTTCTATAGTTTAAAAATCCATGCTGTACACTTCTTTGTTTCTTTAACATTTTTTATATCTACATCTGTCAAGATTATAGTTTTATAGAAAAAATAAATATTGCAAACGTTTGGTCTGGTTTTCCATTTAATCATAAAATTTTCACAGAAATTAGTCCAAATTACTTTTTATTCAAGTCTGTTCAAGTCCAAGAGAGTTAAAACAAATGCACGCAGATGGAACGTGATCAGAAAGAGGGCGAACGCGCGCACGGGAGCAGATTCTATAGACAAGGTTTATTTGATGAGCGTTCACTAATTTAACCCCTTGAGACTTGATTTTTTTGTCTATCAAACAGAAAATTGTACTGTCTAGAATGTTATTGTAAATGTGTCTACAATGCCGGTTGTAAACGTTTTTAATTTTCGTTTTTTTTTCTCATTTTTTGCAAAAAAAGCATAATTGTGAACAAGTGGGGTTGCAATTTTTTTTGCTAAATTTATATGTACGGTAAACACACATGTATATTTTGCTAATTCATGGACGTCAATAATATATAAACAGGTGGTAGTTCTTACTTTTTTCAATAAATGGCGACGTTACTTCTCTATACTATTGCAATCACTGAATTGTATAGAACACGAACGTGCTCTCTCTACTTTTAAAACGGTCCGGCGTGTTAGAAAGAGTGCGCTGTGCACGATGGAAATCCATTTCAGCCTTACTAATTAAATCAAATATGCCGCACTCGTAGCATTTTATTTTAAGTTATTTATTAAAAAAGTAG
>JARJEC010141299.1:0-10257 GCA_030264575.1 Tachinus sp. AB-2021 | reverse complement strand
GTTGGATTTTTTTTCTTTTTCCACCACTTTGCTCCTTTGAAGTGTTAAAGCAACTTAGGTTATAATAACATCTTTTAACCTATAAAGCTACAAATTGCAGCCATTATTGTAAGTTGTTACAATAATGGCATTTAGGGAAATCTATATCAATATGTTTTTTACAAACGTTACAGGGTGTTTTTTCTATTTTTATCACCGTATCACTGTCGGCGTTTTTTGTAGAATAGTTAATAATTCTACCAGCTGTTTCTATAATATAAATTGTTGCAGCTAGACATATTACCCCATTACTATTTCTCTGGCATTTTACGCTCCTAATTATATAAATTAAACCCTGCATTGTATAAAATACAGGGTTTAATTAGTTTTAATCCTGAGTTTCTTTGGTCGTCTCGGTTTCTGTTGGGTTTTCTTCGCTTGCCGTATCTTCGCCCTCTATTTCACTGTTTTCTTCCTCTTTTGGCGAACGTGCTAGCGTTACCACATAATTTTCGCCCGCAATACGCATTACCCTAACACCACTAGCATAACGGGACTGCACACTTATTTGGTTTACCGGCATTCTTATTATAATACCGTCCGAGCTTATTAGCATGACATCGTCACAATCTTCTATCATTCTAACACCGGCAACATCACCGTATTTGTCGGTATTATAGTTTCTTATGCCTTTACCGCCACGCTTTTGTAGGCGATATTCATCAATCTCGCTACGGCGGCCACGACCACCCTCCGATACTGTTAGGAGTTTTAAGTCCTGTTCGTCGTCTATTACAGCAAAACCAACTACTTTATCCCCTTCGGCTAGGGTGATACCCTTAACGCCACGAGATGTTCTGCCAATAGCACGGGCATTCTCTTCTTTGAATCTTATTGCCATACCCTTTTTAGTAGCAAGTAGTAGCTCGTCCTGCCCACTGGAAATTCTAACTCCGGTAAGGGCATCGTCTTCATCTAAGTTTATTGCAATAAGCCCCGACTTTCTAACGTTAGCGTATTCCTTTAGTGCAGTACGTTTCACTATACCGTTTTGTGTAATCATAACTAAGTATGAATCATCATGGGAACCGCTTAGACATAGCATTGCCGATATTTTCTCGTCATTTTCTATCTGTAGCAGGTTAACAACATTGGTACCCCTTGCCGCCCTGCCGGATTCTGCAATCTCGTAGGCTTTAATTCTAAAACAGCGACCCCTGTCGGTAAAAAACATAATATGCTCGTGGGTAGATGCTATAAACAGTTCTTCTACAAAGTCTTCCTCACGCTGGTTCATGCCCTGAATACCACGTCCCCCACGCCTCTGGGTTTTGTAAATATCCATCTGTTGGCGTTTTACATAGCCGTAGTGGGTAAGTGTAATAACGCAGTCTTCTTCGGGGATAAGATCCTCAATATCCACCTCACCAGACACCATTTGAATTTCTGTTTTACGCTCGTCTCCAAATTTTTTGCCAATTTCGGCAAGTTCTTCTTTTACTATTGCAAGTACATTATCGTCACTAGAAAGTATTTCTTCTAGCTCGGCAATAAGTGTTTTCACCTCTGCCAGTTCTTTTTCCAGTTTTTCGCGCTCTAGCCCTGTTAATCTGCCCATTGTCATCTGGGATATTGCAGTTGCCTGCTCATCACTAAGAGAGAATCGCTCCATTAGTCTTTCTTTAGCTAGTGGTATAGTATTAGAACTACGGAAAATATTAATAACTTCATCAATATTATCCTGTGCAATAACAAGACCTTCTAAAATATGTGCACGTTCTTTAGCTTTACGCAATTCGTACTGGGTACGCCTTATTATAACTTCCTGCTGGAAGTCTATATAATGCTGTAGCATTTCCATAAGGGTCATAATTTTAGGCTGACCTTTATGCAGTGCAAGCATAATAACACCCTCGGTGGTTTGTAACTGGGTGTAAGAGAATAGCTGGTTTAAAATAACCTGAGCATTGGCATCTTTTCTAATAGAAATTTCTATATTCATACCATTTCTGTCGGAATAATCTTGCAGATTAGTAATACCCTCTACTCGTTTATCTTTTACAAGGTCGGCAATATTTTCTATTAGTTTTGCCTTGTTAACTACGTAGGGTAGCTCGGTAACTATTATTTTTTCTCTACCGTCTTTTTGTTCTACAATTTCGGTTTTAGCACGCAGTATGATTTTACCACGACCTGTTTTGTAGGCGGAAAGTATACCCGAATAACCCATAATATGGCCGGAGGTAGGGTAGTCGGGGCCTTTTATATGCTCCATGACATCTTCTAGAGTCGCCTGTGGGTTGTCTATCATTGTGTTAATTGCACCAATAACTTCGTTTAAGTTATGGGGCGGAATGTTTGTAGCCATTCCTACAGCAATGCCCATAGACCCATTAACCAAAAGGTTAGGGAATTTTGAAGGTAGCACTTGTGGTTCTTCTAGGCGGTCGTCGTAGTTTGGTGCGTAGTCTATAGTTTCTTTTTCAATATCGGTAAGCATGGCGGTTGCCATTTTGCTCATTCGAGCCTCGGTATACCTGTACGCTGCGGCAGGGTCGCCGTCGATAGAACCAAAGTTACCATGACCGTCTACCAGTGGATAGCGCAACGAAAAATCCCTAGCAAGCCTAACCAGAGCATCATAAACACTGCTATCGCCGTGAGGGTGGTACCTACCAAGTACACTACCAACGGTATCGGCACATTTGCGGTAAGCTTTGTCTGGTGTTAGCCCGTTCTCGTACATTGTATACAAAATACGCCTGTGTACCGGCTTAAGCCCATCACGAACATCGGGCAGAGCACGGGATACTATTACAGACATAGAGTAGTCTAAAAAAGACTTCTTCATTTCATCTTGTATATCTACAGGAATAATGCGTTCCTCTTCGCTTTGATGCATTTATCTGCTTCCTCTCTTAAAGACTGGCACTTTTGTTTATATGGGCACTGCCCATTACTGGCACCCTAATTATTTTGCTAATATGGGCACTGCCCATACCCGTAAACTTTAAAAGTTCAATCAAATTTTCAGTCACCTTTTTTAGGCGTTAATCCTCTTACTATTTTAGCAATGGGTATGAGTATAAGTTCTAGCACTAAAATTAAAACAGCTATAACTATAAGCGACCCACTAAAAATTGCTTTTTTCCTTATCTTTTTCATAAAACCTCCGCCTATAAGCTGTTTATAATTTTACTAATCAACATACTGGGCATAAATGTAAGTTTGCAATCATCAAGTTATTAAACCCAGCTTTTTTACCCTAGATATCTAAGTTTTTAACTTTCAGTGCATTTTTCTCTATAAATTCACGTCTCGGCTCTACTTTATCGCCCATAAGTATGCTAAAAATTTCGTCGGCTGCGGCTGCATCATCTAGTGTAACTTTTAATATTATTCGAGTTTCTGGGTTCATTGTGGTGTCCCAAAGCTGTTCCGGGTTCATCTCACCAAGACCTTTGTAACGCTGAATATTAATTTTAGCTGTCCCATTAGGGTTAAGTTCTGCTATTGCTTGGTCCCGCTCTTTATCACTGTAAGCGTAGCGGTCTTCTTTGCCCCTAGATACTTTATATAGTGGTGGCTGTGCAATATAAATATGCCCCTGCTCGACAAGGTCGTACATAAACCTAAAGAAGAATGTTAGTAGAAGGGTACGAATATGTGCACCGTCCACGTCTGCATCGGCCATGATAATAACTTTGCCGTAGCGTAATTTTTCAATGTCGAAATCCTCACCCATACTGGTGCCAAGTGCTGTAATGACCGGCATAAGCTTCTCGTTACCGTAAACTCTATCCAGCCGGGCTTTTTCTACATTCAGCATTTTACCCCAAAGAGGTAGTATTGCCTGAAAAACTCTATCTCTACCAGATTTTGCCGAACCACCCGCAGAGTCACCTTCCACAATGTAGATCTCGGTAATCTCGGTATCCTTACTAACACAATCGGCTAGTTTGCCGGGAAGGGAAGAGCCCTCCAGCGCCGATTTCCTTCGGGTAAGCTCTCGAGCTTTTCGAGCTGCAAGCTTAGCCCTAAGTGCACCAAGGGATTTATCTATAATCGCCCTAGCAACCGCTGGGTTTTCTTCTAGATAGGTAGTTAATTTTTCGTATACCATGGTTTCTACAAGGCTGGTAATCTCGGTGTTTCCAAGCTTGCCTTTTGTCTGCCCTTCAAATTGTGGTTCGTGTATCCGTACCGAAATTATAGCAGTCATACCCTCACGAACGTCCTCACCGCTTAATTCCTCTTCGTTTTCCTTTTGCATGTTATTATTTTTAACGTAATCTTTTATTGCACGGGTAAGCCCACGTTTAAACCCAAGGTCGTGGGTACCACCTTCTATTGTATTAATGTTGTTGGCAAAGCTAAGTATTAACGACGAGTATTCTTCGTTGTACTGTAGGGCAACCTCCGCCTCACCGTCGCTATTTTTATCCTCAAGGTATATAACCTCTTCGTTAATTACATTGGTACCTTTTTTAGTGTGAATATGCTCTACAAAACTTTTTATACCGCCTTCATAGAACAGTTTTTCACCAATGGGTTCGCTTTCGCGCTCATCTGCAATATTTATAGTAATACCAGCATTAAGAAAGGCCTGCTCCCGCAAACGATTTAGCAGAATATCATATTCGTAATCTAGCGTTTCAAATATGGTATCGTCGGCTTTAAAAACAATAGTTGTACCGGTTTCGGTTGTAGCTTCTCTTTTTTCTAGTTCCCCAACCACTTTACCAAATTCAAAGCGTTGGTAGTACACATTCTCTCCATTTTTAACCTCTACCTCTAGCCACTGGGAAAGTGCATTAACAACAGCTGCACCAACACCATGTAATCCCCCAGAAACTTGATAACCTTCGCCGCCAAATTTACCACCAGCATGTAGCACTGTAAAAACAACAGTAACCGCCGGTATGCCAAGTTTTGACTGTATTCCTACAGGAATACCCCTACCATTATCGGAAACCATAATAACATTGCCCGGCAAAAGTTTAACACTTATCTCATCACTATAACCAGCAAGTGCTTCGTCGATACTATTATCTACAACTTCGTATACAAGGTGATGAAGCCCTTTAGGTCCGGTGGATCCTATATACATGCCCGGTCGCTTTCTAACTGCCTCCAGGCCTTCTAAAACCTGTATCTGTTCGCTACCGTACTCACCATTATTAGGTTTTTGATTCACTTAGTGTACTTCCTTTCAGTTTGCTGGGTATTTGTTTAAGTGCTTTTATGGGTTTTACCCACACCCATAATTTTAATAAAAATTTATTTTACTTTTAATCACTTAGCTTTTTCTATAATAATTAATTGGTTTAACGAAGCTAATTTTTAGCGTTTAGCAGAACCAAGATATTTATCCGCCCGTTTTTTAAGTGTAGTGGGGGATATTTGGGTAATATAAACGGTATTTTTTTGTTTTTCGCTACAAACAATAAAGCTTTTAGGTAATTCTTCGTTTATATTTTTCACTATACCCGACTTCTGCGATATATTAAGAAAATCCCGTGTATTTTTGGAAGTTGTTGTGTTGTCTAGGTCGAAAATACCTATTATCATCTTACTATTTAGAACGGTATCCTCGCCAATGTAAAGATACATAATTAAACCTCTTGTTCTTTTTTTATTTTACCCGCTTCTATATGAAAAATTTTACCACTTTCTATCTTACTAAAAACTTCACTATCGCAGCCGGTTATAAAAACCTGTTTATCTTTAAGCTTATTAAGTAAATAACTTTTACGGCTGTTATCCAGCTCGCTCATAACATCGTCTAACATAACCACAGGAACTTCCCCCGTTTGCTCTTCTATAATTTTGCACTCGGCAAGTTTAAGGGACAGTATGCTGCTCCTTTGTTGACCTTGGGAACCAAAGTTACGTGCATTAAGGTTATCAATCATAATTTCAAGGTCATCCCGGTGTGGCCCCGCACTTGTATTGCCTGTGCGAATATCCTCACTGCGATTACTTGCTAATGACTGCTTCATTAGCTTTTTTATTTCCTCTAAACTAAAGCCTGCTTTATAATCTTCTATATTGGCTTTATAACTGATTACCAGCTGTTCCTTTTTGTCGGATATTCCCTTGTAAATCTCGCTAGCATAGGGGGATAATTTGTTTATATAACGCTCTCTTATTAGGGTAATATAACTACCATAATTTATTATATGTTCGTCCCACACCTCAAGAATATCCAATACCGATGGATTGTGGTAAGCATCTTTAAGTAGAGTATTGCGTTGTTTAAGTGCTTTATTGTAGTTAAGCAGCGCCTTGTTGTATTTGGGGTATGTTTGTGTTAAAGATATATCTATCATATTTCTACGATTTTCCGGTCCTGCTTTTATAAGGGAAAGGTCATCTGGGGTAAATATAACCCCTAAAAATATCCCGCTTAAAGCACCAGTACTATTTTTTTTAACACCGTTAAGTTCTACTAGCCTACTCCCATTATGCCACCTAATAAGTGCGGTTTGGTCGCGGTTGTCTTTATAAAAATCTATACTAATACTAGCAATATCTCCGGTCTTAGGTATAAAATCGCTCTCTTTTGCAGGTCGGAATGTCCTTGAGCCTGTAAAAAGCCATAAGGTTTCTAGAATATTAGTTTTGCCTTGAGCGTTATCACCACAAATAATATTAGTTCTGCTATCTGCTATTATTTCAATTCCCTCAAGGTTCCTAAAGGTTTCTACCTTTAGTCTGCTAATCTTCAACTGCTACCACCTCGTAACAGTCTTCTTGCCACTTTACCTGCATTCCATTTTTAATTTTTTTACCACGCATTGTACATACTTCGCCGTCTACTAGTATTTCGCCGTCTTCTATCATAACCTTTGCATGGCCACCAGTTTCGGCTACCCCTGCAAATTTTAGAAGACTATCCAGCTTTATAAAAGGCGTATTTATTTCTATTTTATTCATATCGCTGCTAGATTTCATTTTTAAGCCTCACAGGGAGAACAAGGAAAAGGAAACTATCCCCTTCTACAGGTAGCATTTTTATAGGCGAAAGTGGACCGCTAAGTTCAATACGTATTTTATCTGTACCACTAGCTCGTAGTGCATCTAGTAGGTATTTATTATTAAAGCCCATTTCTACAGTTTCACCGCTAGTTTCACAGGAAATTTCGTCGGAAAACTTACCAAGTGAGGTGGAACAGTTTATTTTAATGGTATTATTACTATCAAAATTAATTTTAAGAGGGCTTCTAAGCCTATCCGAAATAAGTAGCGAAGCTCTCTCTACGCTATCTATAAAATCTCGAGTATTAATTTTAACTTCACCCACGCCGGCCTTAGGTATGGTGTTTTTATATTCTAAAAAGTCACCTTCTAGTAGGCGTGAAGTTATAGCGTATTTACCAATTTCAAAGATAATATGACGTGAGCCTATAAGAATTTTTCCTTCTTTTTCACTATCTTCTTTTATCATTTTAGAAATCTCGTTAAGCACCTTACCGGGCACTACAAATTTCATGGAGAGATCTGTATCTATTTTTTCTTTGCGAAGAGCAAGGCGATAGCCGTCTACAGAAACAAGAGATATTAAATTATCTTCTATCTCAAAAAGTGAACCTGTATGTACCGGTTTAGTGTCGGTAACGGCTACAGCAAAAAGAGTTTGGTCTATCATAGATTTTAGGGAACTCTGCTGTATTGCAACGGATGATTCCTCTTCTATCACCGGCATCTCTGGGAATTCTTCGCTGGGAATACCTAGTATAGTAAATTCGGTAAGACCGCTTTTAATTGTAGTTAAGTATTTATCACCTACAGTAACCTCTACGTTGTCTCCGTCCATTTTTCTAATCATATCGGAAAAAAGCCGCGCAGAAAGTACAATTTCGCCTGCTTCCACCACACCAGCTTCTATAGTTGTGGTAATGCCGGCCTCCATATCGTAGCCGGTTAGAGTTAAAGAGTCTTCTTTTGCTATTATTTTAATACCTTCGAGAGCTGGGATACTGCTTTTAGATGGAACCATTCTGGAAACATTTAAAACCGATTCGGTAAGCAGGGATTTATTACAGTTAAATTTCACCCGTTATGCTCCTTTCTTTTAACATGTCTTTTTTATTTTTAAATTTATTTATTTATTATAGTATATGTATATATAAATATAGTAGTAGTAGTAGGGGCTGTTAACAAGTTGGTAAGGCTCGATTTTGCTTTAAATTCAGGAAAAAAAGAGAAAAGTTGTTATTTTTTTATGTTCATTTTTTTGTGGATATAATAAGAATATATATTTGCTGTTAGTACTAGTTTAAAAGTGGTTGTTGAAAAATATTGATAAGTTGAAAAAACTGTGGAATATTTTTATCATATTTTAGAATTCAACAATTGACACAATACTGTTGAATGTTTAAAGAAGCAAAATGTTAATAGTTTTAATATTTATTATAATAGCTACTGATTGCTTCTTATATTTTTAATAATATCTTCCACAATGCTCTTGTAACGGTTGTCGTTTTCCATCCTTTTTTCCACCTGTTGTAATGCGTACACCACAGTGGAGTGATCTCTGCCGCCGAATTCATCACCAATTGCTGACATTGAAATCTGAGCGACCTCCCTAATAACGTACATAGCTGTCTGTCGTGATATGGATATATTAGCCGAACGCTTGTTGGATTTTATATCTTCTGGGCTAATGGAGTATGTGCGACTAACTTCGCCTATGATTCTTTCTATTGTAATTGGTACTGGCTGGTTGGAGTTTAGAATATCTTTAATTGCCGTTTGTGCTACATCGATAGATGGCTCTTTACCTTCTAGAAGGCGGTAGGCATTAAGTTTTTTTACGGCACCTTCCAACTGGCGAATGTTAGTGGTAAGCTGATTAGCTATATATTCGCAGACATCATTTGGTATATTAAAATTAAGTTCCCCAGCTTTTCTTCTTATAATAGCGTTGCGTGTTTCAAAGTCGGGGGCTTGAACATCGGCTATAAGACCCCATTCGAATCGCGTTCTAAGGCGATCCTCTAGGGTTTTAATTTCTTTAGGTGGTCGGTCGGATGTTAGAATGATCTGTTTATTATCTTGATAAAGGGCGTTAAAAGTATGGAAAAATTCTTCTTGGGTAGATTCTTTACCGCCAATAAATTGAATATCATCCACCAGCAGTATATCTGCAAGGCGGTACTTATCATGAAAATTACGGGTTGTTTCTCTAAAAATAGCATCTATAAGTTCGTTTGTGAACTCCTCGCCTTTTACAAATATAATATTTTTTTCTGGCATATTAGATTTTATTTCGTTACACATTGCGTAGAGCAGGTGGGTTTTGCCAAGACCCGATGACCCGTATATAAAAAGAGGATTGTAAGCATTAGCTGGGTTTGCCGCTACAGCAAGAGATGCAGCGTGGGCAAATTTATTTGAGCTACCTACAATAAAGTTATCGAATGTGTAGTCGTCATAGGCCGAATCGGTGTGATTGTTTTCGGTAGCTTTAGGCGTACTAAAAGTTTTGGCAGGTGTATTGCTATTTTCTGCTGAAATATCTATATTAACTGTAAAGCCCATTATTTCTTTAAAAACATCGGCGATAAGTGTTTCGTATTTTTCTTTAATTACATTCTTTTTAAAATCGCTAGATGCCTCTAAATAAGCTGTAGAGTCCTCAAATTTTACAGCCTTAATATCAGATATCCATAAAGAATATGCAATGTCCGATAAACCGACCTTACACGTTTGTTTTACAAGCTCTAATACCTGATCGAAGGACTCTATCGACGACATTAAATCTCTCCTCAAAATAGTTAAAATTCTATAGAATTACCAGTTTATATTTTACCATAAAATACTGTTTTTTACAAGAAATACATTAACCGCAATAAATAGATAAAATGGTTTTTAACAAAGGTTGACCGCCCGAGATGTTTAGTATATAATAAGCCTTTGTTTAAGGCAATAATAAAGAAAAGGGTATTATTTTGTTTTATTATTACCACTAAAAATGAAAATTACTGTTGTAAAGCCTAAAAAGTGATAATAATCACTTAAAGACAATATTGTCAAAATAAGTTGACAATGCTAGAAGATATAATATATAATTGATAATTGTAAGGTTTATAGAAAGGGGTGTTCATATTGAAAAGAACATATCAACCTAAAAAGATAAAACGTAAACGTACACACGGCTTTAGAAGCAGAATGAGTACTAAAAACGGACGTAAAGTACTAGCTTCGAGACGTGCTAGAGGTAGAGTAAGACTATCTCACTAATTTTTAATCTTTATAATAATATTTCTACAG
>JARJEC010141251.1:0-18383 GCA_030264575.1 Tachinus sp. AB-2021 | reverse complement strand
TTTGTACCTGTTATTTTTGTACCTGTTATTTTCGTACCTGTTATTTTCGTACCTGTTATTTTTGTACCTGTTATTTTCGTACCTGTTATTTTCGTACCTGTTATTTTTGTACCTGTTACACCGGTGTAGAAACTATTACACCGGTGTAGAAGCTATTACACGCTGAGATGAAAATGTTTGCTGCAAAGTATAATTTTTCATCTTAGCCGTAGGTTGAGATCAGAATGTTTGCTTAAAAGTATGCGTTTAAATCAATCTTATCAAAACTTGCACTTGTCTTGAGGAATCACCATCCACAAAGCACGATCATGCCCAAGCTTTAAACATTTAATTGCTGACATTGATGAAAGTATATTATTAAATTATTTTAGAATGTACTGATTTTTTGAAAATATATGAGCTATTGGTAGAAAGCATTCTATGCACGGAGCCATGGACTGGAGGGCTTTCAGAGCAGATCAGATCGGTTCGTGTACGTACGAATAATTCGTGTGCATATGAACGGTTTGTGTGCATACGAATAGGTTGTGTGCTTTCGTATGTATATGAATGGTTAACAAAAGATCGGCTACGACAATCAGAATCAGAAATACGTCAAAATAACATTATTATTAGTAGTAAACAATGTAATTGAAAAGTTTAAATATATACATACATATTAATTTTGCTTAATTAGTTGAGTATTAATGAATAATTTACAAAGTATATTATAAAATATTAATAATAATAATAATAATAATAATAATAATAAATAACAATTACGCCAGTATTAGATCGACTTGATTGTGGCCATTGCGTTGAGATATGGTCGAGAAATCGTCTTCAAACGAAACCTGAAATACAAAGTTAAATTTGAATCGTTAATAAAATGCAATTGAGAAAAATAAATTTACCCATTCGTTTTGTATGAACTGATTCGGATTGTTCCCAAACGGATTATCGTCCAGATTAATCAATTGGTCCATGATGTTTTCTTCGAGGAGGCGTCTCTCCTTTGTTTGGATTGTTTCGCCTTTTGCACTTTTTGAACTGTTGATGGAATTTTCTTCTTCTTCGACTGCCCGTTGTTGGAATTCTTTCGCAGGCGGAAACGTTCTCCAGGCTTCGTATGCGCAACTGAATGCGTGTGCCACTGCCAACGTTACGGTCTCGGCTATTTTTCTCTTGCTGCACAAAAATGCGTGACACTGAGTGGTCTCGTTGGTGTCTGTGGACACAAAAGAGAATACCTGTCGATGGGATGCATCAGTCGAACAGTTTGATATTCTATAATTTAAAAAAATCAATATAATTGGCAACATTATTTTTCCTTTAAAAACAATTACCTATAAATTGAAACTTTAAAAATATCGTTGCCTTGTACGTCGGTAACCGATATGCCTTTTAAGGAAATATTTAGATTGGCCCGTTGCAACTTCTTCCTGGACGCTTTGGTTACTTTCAGAATACTTTTAACCGCCTCCGTGCTGATATTGTCACCAACCACTTTCTCGACGACCGTGCTTCCTAAAATTTTTCAATCATTAAATCAAATCGATGGCTCTTTTTTTTATTTCGAAAATATACCTAAATATTTTAATTTAAACGTAACCACGTCGTTTTCCACCTCGATGTCGTCTTCTTCGTTGTCTTTGCAATTTTGCAATGCGAGTTCCTCTGATAATTCTGAAAAAAAAAAAAATAAATAAACATAAACTTTGCACAGAACGTAGAATATGTAGTAATATAGTGCATGCATCAATAATCACTACGTTTTAATTTAATTATGTGCAAATGATAAGCTATCAATGTCCGTGATCCAGTTTGCGTTTTCTTATATAATGAATGGTGGTAATGCGCAGCAGCGTGCGAGAAGACAAAAAATGAATGGGTAATTTCCACTTTATTTATTTATTTATTTATATATTTATTATCGGAACAAAATTTGCTCTCTTTTTAAATGTTATTTAGGATGATTCTGATTAGAAAAATTGATAATTCTTCGTTTCGCGATGTAAAAAACGCAAATTTCAAGGTTACCACTTTATATGTAAATATTATTAAATGCTCAAACCAATTTGCGTTTTATATCTTAGCCGAAATTGCAATTGAATGGTAAAATTAAACGTAAAAATCGACCGCCGTTTTATCAAATATAAAAATATGAATCAAAGTGCGCTTTTAATTTTGCCAAATTTGACATTTTTATAGCATATTTACATAAAAAAACCTCGAGTGTTAACAATTAATTTTAATCTACTTAATCGTAGAATAATACTAGGACTATAATCGCTTACCTCTTAAAAATTAGACTGTTTAAACTCGTTACGGACGTGTTTTTTTTCCGCAAAATTCTCAAGCCATTGCGTGCTTGTTATGCACCAATCAATATTGTTTACGTAATTTTTCAAAAAGCAAATGAAATTGTCGTCATATGTAACTGTATATGTATTTGTAACATCGTTTTACGTTAATTTCAAGCACCCACCTCACCACTGACAATTAGTGTGTAAATTTATTTACAAGTTGCTAAGCAACCTTATTCGTCAATGCAGCCTTGCGTATCATAAACAAAAAAATAAATTAAATTCACTTTTCTTAAGAATTTCTGCACGGTCAGAACATTGCGATTTTAAACCCGTTTTATATTCGGTTGGTTCTCAGTTTACTAACAAATCGATCAAAATTAATGTTTACTATTATTATCATTTTTCAATGATATTCTTATCGCGTGGTTATTTGCACAATTAGAGATGCACGTGTTATCATCGCAGCACACGCAGACGTGTTTATCGCGTATGTCTGGTGGCGTCCGGCTAAATCGCAAATAGTAAATCGTTTTCGAAGACGTCGTTTGCAATCATTTTCGGTTTATAAATAAAGTTAGTTGCGTAAGTTACTAGTGTGTAGTAATATACTCGGAAAAATTAACGTTTGTTTTTGTTGTCGATGGCAATGCTGATGAAATGTTCGGAATTGTTGGGTTCTGCAAAAAGGTCAATAGGTTTAATGTTTAGTTTTTCCAAAAATAGAATTCCGAAAGCCCGGCCTTTGATAAATTCGAAATTTATGTTGTTTTATACACTTACTTGCGAACTTAATTTTCTATAGATGGCATTTTTTATTTTCACTTGTGCCAAACGTTCAAATTACGAAAACTATGACAAAACAAAATAAATGAAACTTTAAAAAAATCGTTTCAAATTAATGCGAAAAATATCTAACTCGTGCAAATGAAAATCGCCGTTAACATGTTATAGGTTATATAGGCCAGAGTTGCGAAAAATAACGACCGTTCCTAATCAACGTTCACAATTGGATAAACATCCCTCGTTCGAAATGCGAAAATTAAACAAGATTAAAATAAAAACAAAACGCAAACGGTATTTTCAGTTTTTGCAAATTAATATGCTCGTCATAAAGCAAGGATGTTTGCATAATAAACTGATTTCCTCGTACATGCCTCCAATAATAATCTTTGTATTTGTATAAACAATTACCATAAATAAATCGATAATATTTATTCTAACGCATAAATCTTTATGTAGAAATATTTTTATTTTAATATTCATTTTTGAATGGTTTTTATTTTTATTATCAATTTTGAAACGGACCTAAAGTCGTTCAGTGGGACAACAAGAAAAAGGTTAAAGCCAAACGATTACGGCCGTGTAATTTAGATAATTTTTCGGTTACCAACCGTAATTAATTTGCCACGGAATTTTAATTGTTTTCAGAGATAATTTTTTTATTAACTTAATTATTGTTCAGATAACGGCGGCCATATCAAATTCAATTAGGATACAAATTATTAATAATAAGCAATAAACAAAAATTGTTCATTTCAGAAATTATAACAGTTATATTTTCTTTGCATTGCAAGACTTTGACGTTGACTTTGCCCGACAAACAAAGCATCGTGTTTATCGGCAATTTACTGATCGATTTTTATTAATTGCCGTTGTCTTTAACCTTTATATCTGAATTGTTTTTTGTTGTCGATACAATTGATTTATTGTTGAAAACTTATCCGAAAACGTTAAAAAAGTTGGTTGGATAAAAACCATTGATTCTAAAAATTGTAAAATTAAAACTTTACAAATGTAAATGTGTCATTTTGGCTGCTTGTAAAATGGTAATAAAAGTAAAAATTAATTTTGTTTGACTTGTTTGTAAATTTAACTAACGTAAGTCATCCAAAAAATTATGTTTAAAAATGATTTAATATCAATTTGAGCGACGGTTATTATTTTTTCCGGATGAAAACCAGAGTGCTTTGACTAATGCGTTGCTTAGCGATTTGTAAATAAATCGCACAATTGTCAGTCGTCATTATTGCATTCGCAAAAGCAGTTGAAATTAGTGCTTGAAATTAACGTAAAAGCATTTCTGTTGGTGCGGCAGAAGCTGAAGACTTTTTGCTTCCTAAAAAATCACGTAAACAATATGGATTGGTGTATGTGCAACGAGCAAGCAACGGAGAATTTCACGGAAAACCTTATCTCGATCTGAATTTTTTTAAAAGGTAAGCAGACAAAACTTAGCGAGTATTTTACGATTGAGTATTAATTGACCAACATTAAAATATATAACAAAAATCGCCTACTCGACGCGATTTGCATGTAAAAAATATTTAATTTTCAACGAGGTCAATTTAAATAAATAATTTGTCCGAAAATTATAGGTTGAATACCGATCGACACACATTTATATCGTCGTTCTCGCAGAAAGATTTATAGAAATTGCATCAGCACACCTTACCTTCCTGCAAGCAATAAGCAAGCAGGCTGTCTGTATAAGGGGTAAAACTAGTTTATACGATCATCGAATTGCATCACGTCGTTTTGCTTTGGCAAATTTTGCAAATATTTTCTACACAATTACCGATCGTGGAAAATTGAGGAAATGTAAATACAAAAAAAAAACGAGTCGCAAGGCAAAGTGAAATTGAGTTTCGCGCAATTTGAGTAAATCGGGGTCATTCCTGGACATTTCATTTTAAATGAGTGCAGTAATTATACGGCTCGCACCCAACGAATGAACCTTGGTATTTATTTATTTATTCACGATTGCTACAATTTCAATAGTTTTTAACCGATTGCGCGAACCGGGGGAAGTCGTGCAATATTCACAACAAAATTTTAGTTCGTAATTAAATTATTGTTTGGCGGACAAGACGACCTTTTTAATTGCGTGCAAAAATAACAATTTTGCTATACTTTTATTTCATTTACATCAAGATTGATGCAATCTCTTGCCTGTCAGCAAGGAAATCTGATGTAATTCTTGATTACTTTTAGATCGTAACAATTCATTCGCGGATGGAAAACGTGTTTATATTATAATTTTCCTATTTATAAAAGTTCCTCCATTTAGCTTTATATTGAATTTATATTAAATTTAATAAAACGCAATTTTATTTTTTAATGTTAAAATTAATTCTTTGAACAAACATAAACAAAAAAATAGAAATTTACATTTAAATAAACGCAAATATCTTTTATATATTCAAGTATTAGCAAAGATTAATTGCTTTAAGAAACTTACTTTTGTGTTTGGAATTGGCCTTCCACATGCTCTTCAAAAAAGACATTTTAATTATGGTTTCGATTATTTCGATTCGAGCACAAATTTACTAAAAATTTAAATATGCGCGGTTTCTATAATTTTATTTTATTTTATCGAGCGAAGCGCGTCTTTACTGATCGAATGTTGGATGCGGAATGCGCTGGATGCGTCGACTGCCGGAGCGTGTCTTTAAATTGGTCGGCAGCAGCATTTCTTTCATCCTTGTTTGGGATATCTGTTGAAATTTCCCTTATCGCCCGCGGTCTGTTTGTTATTATTTTTGCCAGAGTCGAGAATATTGTTGATAAACATTCGATTTGCGAAAGACCGTGCCATGTGGATTCTATTTTTTAAGATTTTCTCTGAAAAATAAAGAATCGATAAACACGGCGGCAGCAACAACTAACTACGCATAAAGCTATTTTAATTTTATTTCCGTACAAGTAATTACATTTTCCGTTGTAAAATTGTAAAAATGGTCGACGTAAATTGTTGGCAGGCAAAAAATTAAAGGCACTTTGATAAACCCTTATAGCCGCATTATGCATGCGACATTCGATAAGATATTATAAGAACGTCTATTAATATGTCTTTCGTTATCGTTTATTGTTGTTAAAAATGCATTGAACTTGAGATTAATGTTACTAAGCATAATTGATTCCATACAACATTCATTCAACTTAATTAACCTCCCGTTGTGAAAAATGCTGCATGGATTTTACCGTAATGAACCCATCCCACCCTCTTACGCTACAAGAAATAGGAAAATTAAAAGCATTGTTGGAGTACATTTTTCGTCGCTTTGCATGAAAAGTTACATAAGTTTAACAATGTCGTTTTATCATCTTCGTGTTAAGTTGGTTCTCAAAAAATTCAATATTAACGATAAACTTAAATAATTTACAATAGGAGAACATCAGCAAATTGGATGACCTCTTGTGTTCAATTTTTAACTATTCAAATGGGGAAAACAAAACCCACGTGATCAATGTTATTGAGAACTGTCACTGTCACTGTCATGGTGGCTTTTAAAATAACCTCAACAGCATAAACAATACGTTTTATTACTTATAAACAGTGATTTTATTCAGTGCTCAGACTTAAAAACAGTTTTTCCTTCTTTAATAAGCCTGCCTATCTCTGATAGCAATATAACTTATTATATCCACAATTCGAACTGACAGATTATTTGTCACTGGCTGCCATTGATCAGATGGGTTCGTTTTACCCATTTGAAACGCCATCTATTGGATTTTGCTTTTTTCTTATAAAATTATAATTACAAATTACAATGGAACAGAGTTTGTGATAAAGATGAGGCATATCCAAGATCAGTTTGTTGACTATATTCATGTACATACTTACTTTCAACACTTTTCAAGTTGGCAACGAAGTTTTTTGTAGCAATGCTGCCAACCTCGACGTTTATGTTTATAACCAATAACCATCAATCAAAATAAAACCGTTGCAACGACGAAACCGTTCAAAATTTATTCAACCCGCAGCGAATTTTAAAATGCCCCCGAGGAAGAAAAATCAGGTAATTATTCAGCACACGATTATTTAACCAAATTAAAAACAAGTGATGATCGTTCATCTTCAGAAAATTGAAGCGACTTCCTCGGAGGAAGGTTTATTGGCAAGCGAGGAAAGTAGACCGGCGAGGAGCACGAGGGCGGCCAAAACAAAAGCAAATAAACAAATAGAAGCCATCAACAATAACGAAAACCACGACAAAATCAAAAAGAAACGTGTACGTCTGCCCAAAAAGACCGGGGCGACGACCGTTGTTTTCGAGCAGCCGGAAATTAAAAAATCGCCTCTCGATGCCGTCGAAAATATCGAAAGCAAAAAGCCCGCCGTCGTTGTGAAGAGGGGCAGAAAAAACGACGCCGCGCAAATTAACGGTGGGTACGAAAGAAAGCGTTCGATCGATTTGCCTAAATCTTATTTTTAGATGTGCACGTGACCAAACGTAGGGGGAAAGTTGTGATTGAGCCAAAGACTGATTACGAAACGATAGATTTAAAAAGCGCCCGACGAAATTTGTTCGATAAACCCGCCAATTTTAAGATATCCACGTGGAACGTCGACGGTCTGACTTTGTGGCTGGAGAAAGATAAATTGCAATTTTTCAATTGCGAGAGTCCCGACATTTTCTGCGTCCAGGACCTGCAATGTGTGGAATTGCCGGAAGATTTACCGACGTTTGACGGTTATCATCAGTATTGGTCGTTCAATCCGTACGCCGGCGTCGCCATTTTTACCAAAATGATGCCGTACGACGTAGTGAACGGAATCGGAAATGAATCGTACGAATCTGGCCGATGTATGACGGCCGAGTTTGAAAAATTTTACATCGTGAATGTTCTCGTTCCCAGTTCGGGTAAATACATTTTTGCTGTTAACCTATCGTTTTCAAACAATTGAATTTATTTTTAGGTTGTAAATTGGAATCGTTGTCGGAGAGATTGGAATTTAACAAATTGTTCCGAGCGTACGTGGTGCAACTGGAAACGAAGAAGCCTGTGATAATATGCGGCGACATGAATGTGGCCCACGAAAACGTCGACGTGCACAATCCGAAGAGCAGCTCGAAAAAGGCAGGTTTCAGCCCGGAGGAAAGGGAAGCTTTCGGCCGGTTGCTGGAAGCCGGCTACGTAGATACCTACAGATTTTCCAATCCGTCTGGCAAAAATGTCTACACGTATTGGGAGGACGCGGCGAAGGCCCGTTCGAAAAATACCGGATGGTTAGTGTTGATTTTTCTATTAGCATAGCGAGCGCATAATCTCACTCGTGTCGATTAAACCAATCAAAATTTTTTGCAGTTTATGGGGATTTTTTTGTAGACGCTCAAAAAATATTTTGCTTCAGGGGTAAGTAATTACTCACCGTCCGCTTGCTGTATTTTTCTTTTCATTTGTTTGTTTTTGCTCGCCATTTCATTTGTTTTACAATTCATTTTTTGTAATTGTAATCAATTGATTTATTAATTCATCTTTCGTTGCAGGAGGTTCGATTATATACTCGTCTCGAAACAAATGGAAAATGCCGTTTGCGATAGCATCGTAAGGAACCAGATTTTCGGTTCGACCCATTGTCCAGTCACATTGCTTCTGCATTTGTAATTGAATGTATTTTAAAAACCATATTGACTAACTTTTATACTTCCAGTATTGTAAGCTTCCACAATGTAAATAATTACGATTAATATGTAAGAATCAATATTATATATAAGTTTTATTTGTTTGTGTCTCGTCATAAATACAGTTTAAATTAATTTTTTTCTCTGGAATTTTTTAAATATCCTGTATAAAAAGTGCGGAACACCCTGTATGCAAAATTTAACACAGTCTATAACAATTGTGAAACACTCGGTATAAACACTTTACAACGCCTTCTATAAACATTTTAAAACGCCCGGTATAAATATTTTGAAACACCCCGTAGAACAATTTGGAAACCTTAAGGCGGCCATTTAAATTCAAACATTGTCATGACACCGGTTGCTATGACACGGTTAGCGTTAGTCCCATTGCTCGATTTTAATGAAGGAAATATTTTTGAAAATTGAGTTTATTACGAATTTTGTTTAAATCTTTATCAATTTGATTGACCTAATGCAGCAAGTTTAAATTTGATCCTTTCCTGCTTCGACCTTTGTGTGACCTCCCAAATTAATATTTATTATTGAATTGAAGTTATCCATCCACGTTTGTCTGTCAGAAAGCAGGAATGCCAATGGTGACATATGAATATTACTATTATACATCATTTGTGACGTGAAGTTGTTGACAAAATTGGTTGACCTTGGCATCCATTTTGATCGATGAAAAAGTAAATAAATATTGAAATCTCGCATAAAAATGAGCGCGGCAGAAAAATCCTTCGCGGAGAAACAAGCGGAACGGATGAAACGCTTGAAAACTTTACATTTGCAAAGAAACGAAGCTCGCACTCAGAACCACCAGGAAGTCGTGGCAGAGGACGCTCGAAATAAGTTGCCTGCGAATTACGAGAGCAGAAAGCGACAAGCCGAATGGCTCCTAAACGATCAGAAAGCCCGCAAGGAGGCTTCGGAGAAGGGGCACGATTACGACCGTGTCAAATTATTAAACGTGTCCGCTTTGGAGGCCGACAATTTTGAGAAGAAACGTAAAAAAAAGAATCCCGATCAGGGTTTCAGCGATTTCGAAGCGGCCACCGTCAGACAATACAATCGTTTGGTAAAAACCATGGCACCGAAAGACATGGATCATTACGAGGAGCAGAAGGAGAAATACGGGGACGCTTTTTACGGCGGAAAACACGTCGTTATACACGGCCTGCACGAGGATCGGCCTCAAGCTATCGATAACATGGTCAAAGATCTCGAAGGGCAAATCGCAAAACGCGATAAATATTCGCGGAGACGGACGCACAACGACGATGCTGATATCGATTACATCAACGAACGAAACGCCAAGTTTAATAAGAAATTGGACCGGTTCTACGGGGAGCACACTGCCGAGATCAAACAGAATTTGGAACGTGGAACAGCAGTTTAATTTTCAGATTGATTTTATTTATATATACAATAAAGATAATTAAGTATTGAATTTTAAGATTTTCTAACCTATATTTACAACGAAAATAAATATTGCAGTAGGCCGATTCAGGAAGAATTCATTTTAAGGTTAAGTCTGTGTATGATAAACTTAAAACTAATAATAAACGATTAAATACTTATTAATGTAAAACATATAAATGTGATTATAACTACAGACAAATATATTTGAAATTAAATTATTTTTTATTAAATCGTGACTTTTTAACAAATGCAAATTAACCCTGTACATAATTCATCTCGGTCTCATCGTCCTCTTCGGAACTCTCACTATCCGTCATCCAAGATGAATCTAAAAACAGAACCGTAATATAGAATGGAACGAGCAAAGAAAGTAGCTTATTCGTGATGTCATAAATGATGGTCAGTAGTCAACACGCACCATCAGATAGATTGTCGTTGCCATTTTCGATGCCGTGTCTCCTTGGTATTGTCCTCATATGTATATTAATCTCTACCTGCATCCTGATATCAAACGCCATAAAAGCGACGGCCACAATGATGGGTATTCGAAACTTCGCAGCCCATGCCAGCTTACACAGAAACAGAAAGGCGGCGTCCATTTAAACCCCTCAAACCATTACAGGAAGTTTTATTTTGCGATTTTTCAGTTTTGAATTTTTGATGTTCACTTGCAATTTTTGGGTTATGTCGATATTGACAAACATGACCTTGAGAATTAACTATTTTAATAAAACATTTTAACAAACTTTCATGTTTAACGAAGCATTTTAAATTAACTTGCCGGGAAAAGTTAATGGAGTTTAATTAATTGATTACAATTAGCATTTAATTTTTAGGTGTGTTGTGTAAACTGGATCGAGTGAAGTTCGCGCGATGACTTGCAAAATTGGTAACTTCGATTAGCCATAGTTGGCAACCCTGTATGCTAGCTGGTGTATTTTAATTTTGCAACCAAAGGGATCGGGGAAAAAAAGAATTTCTATTTTTCTATTGTCAGAAATTTTTTCCAAATCACTATTTTTAATCAGCAAAATTGCCGTTATCAATCGCGATTAGAATAGTGCCGTAGACGATCCGCGCCCACACAATCCCGACCCTCGCAAGCCGAATCCCGCGGATCCCCTTTTTTTCCCCCATAAAGAACGTTGCATGAAGGTTAAAACGTGTTTTTCAACACCTCACACATTCAGCGAAAAAGAAAAATCGATCCCGTCCACATAATGGGCAAGAAAAAAAGGCAGGGCGATCCCAATGCCAATTCCGATGATGGATCGGAGAGCTCTGGTTCGGACGAGCTGCGGAACACACCCGAATGCTCCCACATACACAAATCCATCGATTTGTCTAAACTGAAAAAACAAATACTAAAAACGACTTTCTACGTCGATTGCGAGGACTGCAAAAAAAATCCCGGCCTGGAGAATCCGGAAAATTGCTACATGGAATTCGACTCGTCACTGTGGATGTGTCTGAAATGCGGGAACCAGGCGTGCGGCCGATCCAAGAACCAGCACGCCCTCAAACATTACAACACGCCCCACTCGGATTCACACAGTCTGTGCGTGAACACGAGCAAGTGGAACGTTTGGTGTTACGATTGCGACGACGAGGTCAATATTTCCAGCAAGAAGAAGCTGCTGGAATGCGTGGAATATCTGAAGAAACATTCCGAGTCTAGTAAGGGATCGACGAGCATATGCATCGCCACTATACAAGATAAAGTAAGCGTTTATTAGATTCGTTGAAATTAGAAATCAGAGCTAACTTCAAGCTTTACATGCATATACCGTGAATTAATCACATTAGGTCTACAATCCAATTAGAGCTGTATTAATTACATTTATAATCTTTTTACCATTTTGGATTACTGTCAAAATTACTTTCATGAAGTTAGCTTCTTAATATATATATAATTTTATTTGATCGAATACTTTACTTTTATTTATAGATGGCTTTGACTTAATATAAATCAAAATTATGATGATTTCATTTATCAAAAATAGGTATATCAGCTGTAAAATTAAATGTTAAATTTCTTCAATAATAATCATTTTTACGATATCAAATTAATTATTTTATATTTTGGCATTTTTTAGGTTGTGGATGCTAACTATCGCTTTATTTGCAGGTTATAGATGTGATAGAATCCAATTCGCCTTCAATCATAAAGCCGCCTGGCGGTAATTTCGGTTTGCCGAAGGCGAGGGGTCTGTCGAATTTGGGCAACACATGCTTCTTCAATTCGGTGATGCAGTGCCTCGGACAGACGCCGCATCTGCTCCAGCTGTTGGAAGAGACCGCGACCCCGGGCCAATATTTCAATCTGCCCGGTGGCAAATTGGCGCTGGATGACAAAGGCAAAGAAACCATTGTTTTGGATCCCCTGGACGGGACGTTGGAAGAATGGCGGCCGCTGACCAAAGTCCTGGCCGAAACTCTGAAGGAACTGCAGAGCGGTCGGCCGGAGGTCTTCAATCCGAAGATGTTGCTATCGCGGTTGACACAACGCATGCCGCAATTTGGCGGCGGGGATCAGCACGATTCGCACGAACTTTTGCGGCACTTGCTGGAGGCGGTGCGGGAGGAGGATCTGCGTCGATATCAGGCAATCATTTTAGATAAGTTGGGACTTAGCGTGAAAACCGATCCGTCTAGTGTCGAAGGTGATAAGAAGAAGATTATCAGATTTTACGGTGGGCAAGCGTCTGAGCTGCTGTTGCCAACAGAGCAAGTTTTCCGTGGAGTTCTAGTTAGCACACTGCAGTGTCAAGATTGTGGCCACACTTCACATCGAGACGAATTTTTCCTTGACCTTAGGTAAACAACTTTTTTTTTAATAAATATATTGTATAAAATGTAATGGTCAACATTTTTATAACAGTTTACCGATATCCGAGAAGCAGACTCCGCCGATTTTAAGAAGAAAGGCCGACGAAATCGACGATAAAAAGCCGTCGAAACATCAGATCAAGAAAGAGAAAAGACAGGCGAAAAAGAACAAAAAGAACAAAGGCGCCAGCATGCCGAAATTAAATAACAGCGTCAATGACGATGAGGAGACGCCGATGGATGAAGACAATGAAGCCAATAATTCCGAGAGTCAGTCGGAAGCCGACATCGAGGATAACATCGAAGTGGGTAAATTTTACAGTTGCCGCAGTCAGATTTTACACTGTTTTTTTTTAATGTAGGATTCCTCAAATAATACTCGCACGCCAGAAGACGGCCCCACCAAGGGCACGGAATCAGGTTATAATTCTGATAAGAACGGCAGCCCGGAGAATATTTCGCCGGACATACGTTCGGATGATAGCGATAGTGCCCCATACAATGCGAGGGATACCAATTTATCACCTACGGAAGCGGCCAGCACGGACGATGAGTAAGTTGCAGGTTATATGTATATGTTGGCAAAAAATTTAAATATTCCATTAAAGCATTAACGATTGTATGAGACCCGTATCGAGATTATCGTTTGTGGATAATAAAAATAACGATATTAAGGAAAACCTAGAAAAATTAACCTTAAAAAATGTTAACAAGAACAACTTGGATAATCGATTGGATGGAGCCTACGGAGGAGTCGAAGAAGAAGATGAAGATGATGATGATGAAAAGGTATTTGCATAGAACGTAATTTAATTACCTACAAAATTTGACATAATTTTTATTCAGATGGAAGAGGAGGAATCCGAAGAAATGTGGAGCGGGACAATCTCCCCCAGGTATCAAATCGAAGACGGGGAATGTTCAGTGCAATCGTGTCTTAATCAGTTTACGACGTCTGAACTGATGACCGCTAACAATAAAGTGGGCTGTGAGCTGTGCACCAAACGGCACGGCGGACCCGACAAGAAAACCGTTTACACAAACGCCCACAAGCAACTGCTCATCTACAATCCGCCGGCTGTCCTCATTCTTCACTTGAAAAGATTTCAGGTATTAATTTTACCGACAAACCAATTAATGCCTAGCAAAGAATATATAAATATTTTATCTGAACAGGTTTACCATTTCCGTCCGGCGAAAATGTCGAAATACGTAAAGTTCCCAACGATCCTCGACATTGCTTCGTTCTGCTCGAAGAGATCGAAAAATTTGCCGACGTTCGATCCGGGCCAAACAAAAGTGCTCTACTCGCTTTACGGCGTCGTCGAGCACAGCGGTTCGATGCACGGCGGACATTATGTGGCGTACGTGAAGGTGAGGCCGAGGCTTTCGGACGACAGCCATCGGTGGCACTTCCTGCCGAAGAACCAGAAAAAGGACAGCAAGACATTCAAAAGTAAAGAGCCGGAGGAATCGGTGCCACCCGGAAAGTGGTATTACATAAGCGATTCCTACGCCGCCGAGGTCTCGGAAACGAAAGTGCTCGGCGCCAACGCCTATTTGCTATTTTACGAACGTCTCCTGTAATGTTTTCGCTAAATCTAATTTTTATATTGATTTTTTTTTTTTATTATATACATTTTGTTTCTTAATCGCCCTTAATGGTGCTCAAAATAACTTTCTTCTATCCATCGTGACTTGTAATAATGTAATTAATGATAAAACAATTGGCCGGATATAATTTGCCGGTCGGTTGTGAGAATTTGTCGTACATTAAGTGAACTTAGAAACGGTTAAGATTTTATTATTGCAATATTGTTATTTCGAGATTAAATTTCCGCACCGTTGAACCGAAGATGACTACGTACGTACAGAGAGTTTCGCTTGAAATTGCTTAGCGTTTATACGTTATCCGATTTTGCTCAGAAATTGTAAATTCACTTATCTCGATCTTTTCATCTTTTCTTTTTTTGTATTAATCATATTTTATGTATTTATTTTTATTGATAGTTTAAATAAATATTAAATACTTTGTATATCTTGTGATTCAAATTTAGGATTGATATTTAATTGTATGTAATAAATTTATTATGGAAATTCCGCATTTTTACTGCTCTTACACTTGAAACAACAAATGAATATAGAAAACCAAGATCGAGCACAATTAATGATATTAAGTTAGTTTTACAAAAAATACGTAAAACTTGTATAGCTTAGGAAACTGACGTCCGGGGGCTGGTGCATGGATCTGAAGGCCATGGTCACTTTATTGGTAGTTAAAGGGGTGCGCATACATAATAAAGCTCTAAAAGCGTTAACATTCTTGTGTTACCTACGTTTTATTGCTTGTTTAAAGCTGAGGGTCCTTTGATAGCAGCCTCACCATTGGAAGAAATCTCTATATTTTTCGGCACTAGCACACGTGTACACAAGTCTTTGATAGTCACTTTTGTTAATTACCTGCACTACAGTTTTTGTTACTACCGAAATGTTCAGAGAATTACACAAGACCGATTGTCTCTCAGACAATTACTAAGTTGAATAATCCAAAAAAAAAAAAATTCCACTATATTAATTAATTGTGGTAGCTTATTATTGGTTTTGATGGTACAGGAATTAACACTTAGCACGAGCAATACGGAGCACGATATGCACACTGGAAAGTCCGGGTGGGTCGTTGCCGACAACTCACTCTCGCTTGGATACGCGAGATTCGCTTTCGTCGACGGCCAGTTGCCGGCAACCACTCAGCTGTGTTTCAGATGAGCTCACTGAAATGTATACGTTCGGATAAGTACAATTAAATTGTGCTATACATATTTAATTTTTTTTATTTACACCACAAAAATGTAACAGGTTACGCAACACGTTGTAACATTGTCGAATAAAAACTGTAAACAAATACTTGGGCTTACTTTAAAGCGTTGAAATCAATATAAAATGACAACTTAACATTGCTATGTATTATTTATTGCGATATTTTATTTGCAAGCAATAACTAAACAATAGTCTATAAAAACGGTTTTTAATTTGGTTCGCATTATTTTACTAAAGAAAAAACAAAAGAAAGTTGGTCATAATTTATTACGTCAGTTACTAAATAATAATAATAATTTATTTAAAGTTTATTAATTTTACACCCGGTACGGTCCTGTGCCAGCACATTTTCGCAATAGCTGCCGCCGCCCGTCAAATAAATGAACTAACGCAATGCAAGCAAAGTTGCCTCACTTTAAACCGATAAAAATTTAATTTGCGTAAAACCATTGATTGCTATTGCATATTTGTTAATCAACCTGCTCATTTTTACTGTCGCATTTGTATTTTGCATTTAATAAAAAACGTTTTAGTTAAATTATTATTTTTGATAGGCAATGCGGCCATCTTACGCAATTTCGTAGAAACAGTAAAGTAAACAGTTTGGTTCGGATCGCATTAAAAATAGTCGACGAGATTTATGTAAAAGGGACAAACAACAATTAAACGTTACAAATCGATCGAATCGATGCAATTTTGTCGTGGTAATGGATTTTGTTTGTTAATTTGGTGCGAAAGGTGGGGATCGTGTGTAGTGGTGGTGGCAACAGCGCCAGCTCAGTTGCCTTTAGCGTGTGTCATCATCAGCAGCAGCAGCAGCGGCGCAGCAGCAGCAGCAGCAATGTCCATCAGTCGAAACGGAGCCAGAAAATCACGTTCTTGACATATCTGTGATAAGTGATAAGAATCATCGGAATCTGTTTAAGTAGCATATTGTGCAGTGTTTCGATCAGTATTTACCAACGATTGGTGCAAAGTGTCGCCCTGGCCCGGTGCAAGGCCCGTGTACAAATCGTACAGTTCGCGAATGTAACATGGCCGCCTGAGACAGAGGAATATAGTAGTAATACGGCTGCGTTTTATTTGCTCCTTGCAACGGCGTAGAGAGAGACCCAGTCATGGAACTCAGGGTCGGCAACAAGTACAGGCTGGGCAGGAAGATAGGGTCCGGATCGTTCGGCGATATTTATTTAGGTGAGTGAAGCGATTGAAGCAAACAGCAACACTCGCACACTCACACACTCACACATACACACACACATGCACACATCCCTGGGTGTTTTCTTCTTCCCTTGTAGTAAACAAAGGCTTTTCCTCGCGGCCTCATGGCCAGCCCGCGGTCCCGAGGCGAAATAATCCGTTTCGTAACAACAATCTGGCCTGGCCGGGCCAGGCCAGCCGCGATATCGATTTATTTACAATATTAAATTCAATTTGACGAAAACGAAATTGTAAAAGGGGGAGGAGGGGGGCGTCATTTAAATGCAATCCGACCCATTCATGCCTGTAAAACACAGAAACAGGTTCTAAACCATAATTGACCCTTTTATTAAAAGTTTTGTCAGTGTTATTCAGGCACAATGATCTGGGAACTTGTTCACTTTAATGTTTTCATTTTCATCGTGTCACACACAAAGTCATTAGATGTTGTTTCTCTTGTTTTGCTTGTTGAATGTTGTTTTCTTTTTAACTTGCTTTTGTTTGTTTTACAAATGAAACAATAGAAGAATTTATTAATAAATGTTAATTAACCGTCCTCCCCCGTCCCCCCTCATTATGTTATTTTCGTGTCTCAATTCTTAATCAGCAAGGCTGCGCTGTTTCTTGCAACAAATCCAACAATATTGTTATTTGTCGATGTACATTTCAATCAGATAAATGTACATCGACATCATTATTAACCTAACAACGTTATAAACGAATTAACTTTTACATTAGATTCTAATAAATCAGTTGGGGCAGTTTATTTAACTTATTACTGATGGTTTTCGATTAATTGTGTTGGTTGCATAGTGTTATAGGTAATCTTGACAAAGAAAATTTAATTTAATTCGATAAAAACGAAATTTGATTTAGATCAAATTTCGTTTCGCTTTATCAGCAAAGCCGTAAAAATATTATTTTCGAAAAATTATCTAACCTGGCTTCCAGTGTGATTATGGGAAGACGGCGAAGAAGCCGTGAATGTGAGGTGGACATTGAACTGAAGCAAATCAATTTAATTTACAAAGAGTGTTTTGGATAACCTCGGGCTTCATAAATATTGCAAGCAAGTCGATCCAAATGCAGTCAAATGATATTAATCTTGACTATAATAATTGTATAAATAAATGTTCAAAATATCGCTTTTCCCAAATGCAAAATCGATGGGGAGATCAAATGCGCCACGCCGCTTGTCAAGGTACACTAGTTGATAACATTACCCTCCTGCAATAACATTTTCCCATTGTTCGACTACCTCGTTGATAAATTTTAATGATGCTTTTAATTGTTGCTACAATTAAATATCAACATGATGCAACGCCTCGCGCTTACCATCCAAATATTTGTTATTACTATTATTATTGTTTTACATATTCCTTTCACGGCTGTGAATATGGGCGACTACCAAAAAGGG